>CP092884.1:33731229-33847457 GCA_030710605.1 Cordylochernes scorpioides | reverse complement strand
AGGCACTGCGGCTGGTGAGGTCCTCAGCTCCGCCTTAACCTGTCTGAGGATTTTATATATATTGGAGCTTCCTCCGGGCCTCAGGTTCAAGAGTTGGCCGATTAGGCAGGCGAGAGCGTCGCTTTGTGGAAGTGACAGGAGGGGTCTTTGCTTTCGCGCCCTGGTCTTCGAGGATAGGAGGTCCAGGACCTCCTCCCGCCCGAGACCAAGGGCGTCCGTCCCAGCAAAGGAGACGCCGGGGTTCCTCTCTATGAATGTAACGAGGCCTTCTCTCGTTGATGTTCTTGTCGAGGCTGTGGAGGATGTTGATGTCTCCTCGATGATGGACATCTCAATGTCCGGTGTTGGGGCTGCAGGCCCGTGACTCCCAGGTGCCCGCAGGGACGGAGCAGGGGTCACAGGTGGAGGGGTAGGAGGCGCCATCTCCATAGGTGCGGCCGGGGCCACTGGTGGATATGGCCGAGGTGCTGTGGATGAAATCACAGCTCGGGCCGCAGGAGGAGCGCCGGGAGTCACCAAGGCTGGGTCGGAGGATGCCGGCGCAGGAGGCTGGGCTGCTGACCACTGAGGCGGTGCAGGGGTGGTCGGTGGTGGGACGGCGGCAGGAGTGGTTGGTGGGGCCATTCTGCTGTTGGCCAGCCCTGCAAGCAGGGGGCAGATGGCCCTCCGATGCCCTTGTCCGTGGCACCTGGAACACCTGATGCCCGAGGACAGGTACGCAGGCCAGGCTTCGCCTTTGATGTTGATGTCGAGGCGGGTTGGAAGCCTCTCGATGGTGATCCCCTCATGTAGGGTGATGAAGACGTCTCGCCGGCCATCGACGTAGACGTAGAGGCCCGCCTTCATCTGCTTAGGGGCGATGGACGTAACCCGCCCATATGAAGAGAGGGCGTTGATGACAGCCGAGTCCCCTACAAAGAAGGGGAGGTTACCCACTGTAATCCTTTCCGCTCTTTTGCGGAAAGGGAATGCCCTGAGGAGTGTTCCCTCAACCTCGAGGCCCTCACTTATGAGGCGCTCGGCCAGGCCTCTGTTGGTCAGTCCCAGGAGCTGGTGGCCGTTCACCTTGGTGATCTGGATGACTCCGGCGGTTCCTCCGAGCATCCTATCCAATGCCCTAAGGTAGTGGAAGGGCTCCAGTTCGGGGCTGTGTTCGATGTACACACAGTGTTCCTCGGAGGAGGACGCCTGCCGCGCCCTGGCTTCCGCGATGTGAGCTCTGGTGACCCTGATTTCTTGGGCCCGCGGCACCGATCCCGCCGATGGTCGAGGTCGGCGAATGGTCCTGGAACCTCCGGCGTTGGAGGATGGTGCAGCCGCCGTAGGCGAATTTGCCGAGCCACGGCGCCTCTTCCTACTCTGGACGAGGGTAAACCCGTCCTCAGCTCCAGGATTCACCTCTTCTGTGATGTCAGCCCAGTTTCTCCGGACTTGAGCAGCGACATTATAAGTTGGAATAGCCGCAAGGTCGATCGGCGCGGCAGAATTTGCATCCTGGCTGCCGGCAGGCGAATTTGCATAGTTTTGATTTTTAGTCAAAACTATTGGACTTTTGTTCTACAGATCTTGTTTTGCAGATATTTCTGCACATGGTTGTGCTTTTAATCCGTGCCTTACAGGCTTCTGCTCGGCTTTCAAAGGGCTTTCAGCCCGTGCCATACTCGGCGTACCGCCGGGATCCATACACACGCCAGAGGCGAAAAACGGCGAAGCTAAAACAAGCGTGGCCGCTCGCTCGGCGTATGTATGTAATGTATGTATGTATTGTATCTCAGAATGTATGTAATGTAAATGGGTAAAGAATCTTTGTAATGTATGTATGTAAATTATTTATGTATTTATGGAATGTTTTGTACCTATGCAATGTATATTGGTAATGTATGTAGGTAAGATATATATGTAACGTATGTATGTAATGTATGTATGTAGTGCATATACGTATGTATGTTCATCAGGGTAATAGATGAAAGTCCTTCAAGCCACGATATGATTGTTGATGAAAGAGAAACTTTGAATGGCATGAACCCACAGACACAAAGCCGACATAGACTCATGTAAATATTTTCATTAATAATTAAACTTATTAGAAAAATCAAGGTTGATTTGTTTATTCTTTCTTAACATTGTGCAGCCATCGCGCTCGGGTCGTCACTTGAACTCGCGCCGGCGCGCGCCCCCGCGCAGGCGTTCTTCATTATTATTTTTGTAACCTTACCAAAATAAAGCGTTAGCTTTTTGATGCGAACTCGTTCTAGTTTATTCTACGGTACAATGGAAACCGCTGAACAAAACCATCTACTTCTCAAGGTTTAACAAGTGGTGGAGATGCTGGCCTGGAAAGAATGTTATTTTATTCAAGTTTAAAGATCGAAAACTACGATGGAATTGGCGATCCTCGCCAATGGATCGAATCCTTGGAGAAAATTGGATTTTTCTACCAATGGGCGGATTATATCATTCCCCGCTACGCTATCATGAACCTGGTAGGAAGTGCAATAACCTGGTACGATCTCCATAAGGTTAGGCTCACTAGTTGGGAAACACTGAAGGTCGTCTTATTCAAGACTTCGACAAAGAATAACTTATGCTCAATTTTAATCGAATGCAAAAGTGGTATGAGCCGACATTGAGGAAATCCTTCTTTTATGCAGCAAAGCAGATGCGAATATGGAGGAAAATTTGAAAATAAGGTTTGTAGTCGGTAGTCTTAGGAAGGAACGTTTGAGCATTGTACCTTAATCCACCGAAATCTATCAACGAATTGCTGGAATCATTCAAAAAATCGATACTTTTGAAAAATAATATCAAGAGAGATATGAAAAAAAATAAAATTCTTTCGAGCAGAAATTTCAAGAAGGAGAGATCCCCAAATACGCGGATGAACCCCCAAAAGATAACCGACCATATCGGTATGAAAATTATTCCAAGCCTTCAGCCGAACATCCGAAGCAGTTTAAAACTTACTCGGCAACTCAACTGATTCGCCAACGTATCCCCGGCCTTTGAAGATAATGCAAAATCAAACTCTAGGACACGCAAGTCATCCCATCATAATAAATTCCATAGACGTCGATGTTGAAAATAAGGTACCACAAGTTCAAATCAACGAAGACTTGCCATTAAGCCAGCAGAAGGAAATGAAACCAATATTGCTTAATTTCGAATATTTAATTTCCTCAACCAACTTGGCCAAACATAACATCGATACAGAAAATGTAAAGCCCATTAAACACGAACCTTACCGGGTTAGCCCCAAAAAACGGAAAATTACAAAATAACAAATGCAAGACATGCTCAAAGAAGGAGTGATAAGACCATCCTCTAGCCCTTGGGCGTTTCCAGTTATCCTAGTCAAAAAACGAGATGGCAGTTGGAGATTCTGTGTGGACTACAGAAAGTTGAACAACGTCACAATAAAGGATGTGTATCCTATACCCATAATTGACGACGTAATGGACACGCTGCATGGATTAAGGTATTTTTTAACCATCGACCTAAGATCTAGGTATTGGCAGGTTGAAATTGAGGAAAAAGATAAGAAAAACAGCTTTTACAACATCACACGGGCTATACGAATTCAATGTGATGCCGTTCGGTCTGTGTAATGCTCCAGCTACCTTCGAGAGAATTATGGACAACGTACTTCATAACTTGAGATGGAAAATGTGTTTGTGTTATTTAGATGACGTTATAATTTATAGTTTTAAAATGCTTTCGCGAATCAAACCTCAAATTAAATGGAAAGAAATGTCGATTTGCATTTGAGGAAATAGATATTCTTGGCCATGTTACCAACCTATATCGAATTAAACCTTCAGAGAACAACATTAGAGCCGTTAGAGATTTCCCAGTACCTAGGGAAACTAAAAATATTCAATCATTTATAGGAGTTTTCTCGTATTACAGAATATTTATTAGAGACTTTGCAAAAATTGCTGATCCATTGATCAAGCTTACAAGAAAGGATGTTCCATTTATTTGGACTACAATTTCTGGAACTCCACATTTCACTTCTTTTCAGACGAATTGATTCACGTACACGTCTCATAATGTTTAAATGAGCTCCTTATGGATTGTTTGACCTTCCTCTAGATATTAATAATGCACAATTCCTTTTATGTCAAAGAACGTGACCAATAAGACTTATGTTTTTTGACTTGCAAAGTCGGGATTTCTTCGTTCTTAGTTCATCTTTTCCTTTCCACTTCATGGATTGGCGTTTTGTTTCCGGGTCATACCCGTAAACTCATGTCTCGTCTCCAGTTATTACTTTTTCCTTCCAATTAGGATTGTCTTCCACCATTTCAAGCATTTTTTGTCAACTTCAACAATATTCTCCTTTTGTTGGATTGTGAGCATTTTAGGGACAAATTTTGAAGGTTTCTCCTTTAACTGCAAGTCTTCTTTAATTATCGATCCAACTAATGATTTTGATATGCCTGTTTCTTCTTCAATGTCGCGTAACCCTATTCGTGGATTTTTTAAATCAAATTTGAAATTTGGCTCACCTTTTCAGGGTTCCTGTGCAAAATTGGACGTCCAACACGATTTTCATCTTTCACCGATTCCATTCCATTTTTAAATCGTGAAAACCATCGAAATGTGGTGGGCTTATTTACATTTTCATTTCCAAATGCCATTTTCAACAAATCTTAAGTTTCTGAAGCCGATTTCCCAATTTTGTAGCGAAAAATCAATACAAATTCATTGTTCGAATTTTCTATCCATTAAAAATTAGAAGTTGTTCTGCAAGGCGTTCTTTTTACAAACTTACAATGCAAATGGGAATGCCCGGTATAATTGGAAAATATTTGAAAATTGGAGTGATCCACGAACTTCACGCGGAAATTCAGAATCAATTGTCCACCTCAAAGATTGAAAACAAAGAAATTTCGCTCCATCGACTGGAAAATATCCGTCCCAGTTTGAAAAAAAAAACATTTTGAGTCAAGAAACCAAGTTATTTTGTTGAACTTGATGATATCGATTATTAATCCCGAACCGTGAATAATTAGAATGTGACATTTTTTCTTTTATTCAAAATAAAGGTTTAAAAAGGGTTGTTCGATCCCATGATAAAATCGATCTTTTTCCTATCTTGCAACTCCCCCGATTCTATTATACCTGTAATAATAAACGGTGCAAATGTCAATGCTTTAATGGACTCAGGCTCTTCCATAAACCTTATAAACGAATAAAATAAAGCATCAAGGGCTGCGTATCTTTATTAGAACGACAATATTACGAGCTTTCGGGCACATACGCCCTTCCACAGGTATTAATAAATACATGTATAAAAATAGTGTTCCTCTACCTAACCATTTGTTCCACTTTGTATTTGACTTCTTCTAATTGTAAGCACGGCTCACGAAAAATAATTTCTTTCCCTAACCGACCCAAAATTCACTCTGTAATTCAGGCGTCGAAGAATTCCAACCACCACGTGAGCCTTGCTTACAACCAACCCTTGGTGACTCTTATCTATATTCCCCTTAATGTCCCATTCATTCTTACAACTTTGTCAACCTTATACCAGCTCAGGACCTTTTATAGAATTATTGATTAATCAATTATCGATAATTTGAGAAGCTATTCTGGAGAAATATCGATGGGATGGTTAGTTTTCAGAGTTCAGAATAACAACGATTGATGCAAGGCATCAATTTGCTAATGAGAAGGTCAAGCTAGAACTTCAAGTAGATAACCAACCGATGATGATAGCAGCTACAGTACTGAATGAAATTCCATTTAAACAATTTGATAGGAAATCCAACCTTGAGACTTCTCGGAATTCAATGGAACTTTGGTACCGATCATATCACATGCTTGTCTTTAGTATCTAGAGAAGTCATTTTTACCAAGGGCGATCTAAAGACTGTGTTCTCCGAACTATGTGATGTCTTCAAAGAGAAATCACCTATCTACGAGGTCGATTTTTTATTGAAGCCAAATAAGAATATTGTGACATACAAAACTCATATAATGTCGCGACTGAAGAGGTTATGGATTTCTGGAAAGATTAGGGAGAAGCTGGACGGAGGTATAATCACTCGCTCAATTCGCGAATACACACCAGTTTGTGTTTTGGTTCCCAAGAATGATTCATCCAACCGACTCTGTGTTGACTACCGACGTGTGAAAAAAGAGACTCTATTAGACCCTTTCTCCTGCCCTAGAGCCGACAATATTATCGATGGATTTGGAGGCTTTTTCGACACATTACAAAAATTGACTTGAAAGATAGCTTTTGGCACAGGTTGATCCCGCTGAACCCATTAGAAATGTTCTGCTTTTGTGGAATCGGATGGGCTATATGAGTGTCCTAGACTACAACTAGACTCCGAGATTTCAAAATGTGATAAGCGAAATCTTAGATGATCAATTAAATCTCAGGTGTTCGTATACATCGATGACATTTATTGGCGCTCCCTCAGTTTATGTATGTATTTTTGTCGGCTATACAAATCCTCAATATGGACCTAATTTAGCTAATATTTTAGCAGAACATGGATAAAAATCTGGAAGCTATATTTGTCGCATTTTCAGCGAAGAAAAATTGAAATTGGCACAGTTCTGGACAAAAATAGTTGTTTTTTAGTCAGAAAATGACGTTGATAATATTGCTGTATCATGTTTAATTATCACATACAAAATTATTTCGGAAAATCTATATATATAAAATTGAATGTCTGTCTGTGTGTGTGTGTGACAATTTGACAATTAAAAAATATTTATTGTCATCTTAGACAATATTATACATTTTCAATCACAGGGAGAGAAAAAGAAAAAAGAAGATGAGAAGAGAAGAGAAAATATATACATATATGAAACATATTTTACAAGATGGTGATGGGAGATGGAGGAAGAAAACTTCGGCGCTGGAGGGTCCTGGACCAGGCGATGAGCGGGTCTTCCACTGCTTCTCCGAGCCCAACCTGTACAAAGTAGCGATAAATTCGCAACTTTGCCGACGCCAAGATGGAAAGGGCGTCGTCCTCAAGGCCGGACCCGCCGAAGATCCAAGCCTGCAGGTCAGGGGGCCGCCCTATGATGTTGAAGGCCTCTCTGATGAGAGGCCTGATGGAACGGCAGCACCAGTAACGGTGGCCGAGGGAGCGGTCGATGGACCCGCAGGCAGGACAGGAGGGGCCGACCGAGGCAGGATGGGCCGGATGGGGCAGGGCGTGGAGGGCCAACTTGAGGGCCGCGTCAGCCTCGTGGCCCGAGTGGGCGCAGCGCCGCAGCGAGGCCCAGTCGATCCTGGATGGTGGTGGACCGATGGTGGGCGACCATCTCGAGGTAAACCTTGAGATGTGCGTGGCGGCGAGGCGCGGGCGATCCAGGGCCCGTCGGGCCGAGCGGGTCGTGAGGCCTTTGAGGAACGGCGTAGCCGTCCCTCGCAGCACCACGGCCGCAGCTAAAGAGCTAGATGAGGGTGCAGACTCCGCCCCGAAGCCCACGGCGTTCTCGGAGGTCAGCCTCCGACAGAAGGCGCCCAGGGTCGCGGCGTCAGCCAGGACGGAGCGCGTAGGGCGGGCGATGAGGTGGCCCTCCGCGAGAAGGTCCCGGACTCGGGCTCCACGCCAGCGGGCGGGGGCCAGGAGGTCGGGAGGGCGGAGGAACCGGCAGCCGCCGATGATGGGGAGGTCCAGCAGCTGAGCCGTGGGGAGCGCCCGGTGGTTGAGGCTCAGGATGTTGGAGGCCTCCTCCCAGAGCTTCAGCAGCCGTAGACGGCGGGGCTGGAGACGGGTGCCGTCCGGTGGAGGGTGAATCCAGGCCTCACCGCTTTCTACCAGCCAGCTGAAGGCATTTCTGCCTCCGCGGAGCGCGACCTGCACCCCCTTGAGGCAGGCGAGCTGGAGTTGGGTTGCCAGGTCGAGGAGGCCGAGGCCTCCGATGACTACGGGCCTCGCCATGACGGCGGCGGGAAGCCACGCCGTATGCTCGGGCCCCCAGACGAACCTCGCTAGTCTGGCCTGCAGTTTGGCGATGGTCGGGGGTGATGGCAGGTACCCGTGCAGGTGATGCTGGATGGTGGAACTCACCAGCGAGTTCGCCGCTCTAGATCGTCCGACGAGGGATAGGCCGCGGGTGAAGGGCGTCCATCTGCGGCAGGCGAACTCCAGAAGGGCGAGAAGATGCTGCTCCTGATGGGCTACGGAGCTCCTGGGGGCGATGTCGAGCCCGAGGACCCTGATGGAGGTGGTCGACCAGGAGGCGCCGAGAGGGGAGTCGCCGCGGTTGCGCCAGGCTCCGCACCAAAGGCCCGCGCTCTTCCCGAGGTTGACGGCGATACCGGAGGCCCGCTTGAAGTCTTCGAGGACGGTCGCCACCCACTCGAATTCTTCGTCGCGATGGAAAAGGAGGACGATGTCGTCGGCGTAGGCGATGACGTTGCCCACGCCGAGGGTCAACTCCAGGCGACGTAGCAGCGGCCCCGTAGCGATACTAAAGAGAGCGGCACTCACGGCGCAGCCCTGCCTTAGGCCGTTGAGGAGGGGGAAGGCGGTGGTGTGAAAGCCTCCAGCCCGGATCGTTGCGTCCGCCCCGGCGTACAAAATGTTGATCCAGCCCATGAAGGCCGGCGGGAGGCGGAGGGACGTCATCAGGGACTCCAGGAAGCCGCGGTCCAGGGAATCGAAGGCGGACTCCAAGTCGATGCCCATGACGGCCAGCGGCGAGCCCATGGCGGTTGCCTCCTCAACAGCATCCGTCACCTTAGCGATGTTCCAGGACGGGGACCTCCCGGGGACGGCGTATGTTTGGCATTCCGGCACCAGGGTCCGCAGGTGGGGCTTGAGGCGCCGGTGAAGGATGGCGGCCAGGACCCTGTAGTCGGCCGAGGGCAGCGCGACAGGCCTGTAGCCATCAAGGCCGCGACCTCCGCGGGCCTTGAGCACGAGGCAGATGGAGCTGCGCCGCGTCGACGGAGGTAGTGCACCGCGGAGCCGTGAAGCCGCGAACACCCGGGCCAGAGCTTC
Organism: Cordylochernes scorpioides; assembly: GCA_030710605.1. Lineage (NCBI taxonomy): Eukaryota > Metazoa > Arthropoda > Arachnida > Pseudoscorpiones > Chernetidae > Cordylochernes > Cordylochernes scorpioides. Next base: position 33,838,476 of record CP092884.1, on the reverse strand, counting down.
CGCGAAGAAGTCCTCGTTGAAGGCGACGAGGAGCTCGCACGGCAAGCCGTCCCAGCCGGGGGCCTTTCCGCGAGGGAGGTGCTCGATGGCGTGGGCTATCTCGCTGGGGCTGATGTCTGGCCGGTGGAGCGGGTCCTCCTCACTCAGCTCGCGGGTGGTGGTGGTGGGCGCGCTGCTGGTGATGAAGGCAGCTCCCGCAGCTGGATCGCTGGTGGGACGGGCGAAGCGGGGCTGGAAGGTCGCGAACGCCCTCCGCCGAAGCTCTGGGCCCTCGATGACGTTGTCCTCCTCGTCCCTGATGACGCTGACCGGGCGACGGAGGCGGATGGCGCGTGCCAGGTCCGGCAGCGATGGGTAGTCTGCCCGGATGGAGGAGGCCTCGAGCTGCGCCGCGATGTAACGTCTCGCCCTGTAGACGTAGCTGTCGCTGGCAGCGTGGCGCGGGTCGTGCAGGGATCTGGCCTCCGCCAGCAGCCCCGCCTTGATGGAGGTCCACCTATCCCAGAAGGTCCCGTCGTCGTCATCGTGCGCTGTGTCTTCCTCCAACTCCCGGATGTAGCCAGCCAGATGTTCGAGCGCAAGGCCCGAGCGGAGCATCGCGGCCAAGCGAGGCTGGGTGGGGGAGGAGACGGCGGTGGTGGGCGGGCCCACCTGGAGCAGCACGAGGCGGTGGTCCGAGAGGTGGTAGTGGCTGGTCGCGTAGATGGACGCGCGATCCAGGACTCCAGCAGGGACGAGGATCCGGTCCAGGCGGTTCGATTCGACTTGGTCGCCGTGCATGGCGACTCTAGGGGCAGGTGGGCGGCGTCGAACTGGGTGGCCACGTCGACCAGCGCGGCCAGGTCCAGAAGAGCGGCGAGGGCATCCGATGATGATGATGACGAGGGGCCCCGATCCCTGATGTTAAAATCGCCGATGATCCAGCAGGCTCCCTCCTCCTCCTGTGCCGCCGTCGCCGCCAGGAGCTCCAGTTGCCGGTTTCTCTCCCGGGGTTCATGCGCCAGATGAACGGCGATGGCCGTCATCTCCTCGCCGCGGACATCTATGGTTGCCAAGGCGATGTGGCCCGGCCACAGGATGCGTTGATGTAGCACGGCTACGCCTGGTCCGAAGACGCAGGCGAGTCCGGATCCCGAGATGGCTACGGGATGGGCCAACACAACAGCACTGTAGCCGAGGCAGAGGTCTTGGCCGCTGCCCAGATGAAATGCGTTTGTCTCCTGGACAAACGCGATGTCCACGTGATGTTGCCTGAGGAGATGACAAAGGGCAAGGCTCCTCCTCCGAGTGGCGAGCCCTCGCGCGTTGATGGTGGCGACGCGGTAACTCATTGGGACGGTCCTTCACGCAGCACCTTCCTGGTCTTTTGGAGGGTCTTGCGGATTGTGGAGTTGGAGTCTGGGCACAAGGGCTTGATGGTATCGTGCAGCTTGTTGAGGGCTTTGACCTGTGCCGGGGTCAGCGTGGACGCTCGCCTCTTCATGGTGGTCTCTGAGGTGAGGAGCTTCTGAACCTCCTCGCGGTTTAGGTCGGGCAACTTATCCCAGTCGATGGAGATGTTAGGGGACTTCTTGAGGTGCTCCAGCAGCTGTTCGAGTGAGGCCTTTCCCCGGGCAGGCGTGGATGGAGGTGAGGTCAGCCCCTCCACCGACATCTCGTGGTCGAGCGGAGAGATGCGAGGCTCGGGGGGCCGCGGGGCAGCCAGGGAAGTAGGGTGGGCAGCAGGGGCGGGGTGGGTGACATCCATCTGTTCGGCAGGCTGGTGTGCCGAGGGGATCGCCTGAGCCTCGGTTGAAGTCTTCGCCGGTTGGACAGGGGACGCCGGTGTTGCGGGCGCCGTTGCCGGCTTCCTTGGCTGCTGAGGAGGAGGAGGAGGGGGAGGCCTTGCGTCGGTGGGAGACGCTGCTTGCCTGGGGTTGCCGTTCCCTTGCCTGGCGAGCGCTGGGCAGTTGGCTCTGCGGTGGCCCTGTTTACCGCATTTGGAACACTTGATTCCAAAGGAGAGGAAGGCCGACAGGGTGTCTCCCTTGGAGTGGATGGTCATTCGGGTGGGCAGCGTCTCCAGCCTTACGCCCTCGTGAAGCAGGATGAACGCCTCCCTGCGGCCGTCGCTGAAGGCGTACTCCCCCATTTTGATCATGATGGGGGCGATGGAGGTGATGTTTCCATATTTACGCAGGGCCTGCACGATGGTGGCGTCCTCTACAAAGCCGGGGAGATTGGCCACGATTATCCTCTCGGCCCTCTTGCGGAAGGGGAAGACCTTGAGGAGTGTTCCCTCGATGTTCAGGCCCTCCTCCACCAGACGGCTCGCAAGGTTCTTGCTCGCGAGGCCCACGATGTAGTGGCCGTTCATCCTATTGAATTGTGTGATGTTTTTGGGCCCTCCGACCAGGTTGCCAATTGCCTTGAGGTAGGAGTAGTCCGGGATGTCAGGGCACAGCTCCACGAAGATGTAGTTCTCGTGGTTGGTGGTGGCCTGCCTCGCCCTGGCGTCGGCGATGTTGACGCGTGTCGCCTTGATCTCCTGAGGCGGCACTGCTCTCGGCCCTGCTGGCCGCTTCCGCTGCTGGGAGCTGCGCTGCTCTCCAGGCTTGTTGGGCTGCCTTGCAGCGTGCTCAGGTGATGTTGAGCCGCGGCGCCTCTTCTTGCCCTTCACGACGATGAAGTCGTCGTTGGCGCCCACCTCCGTCATCTCGCTGTCGGCCCAGTTGAGCGAGGTCGGGCTGGCTGCAGTTGCGCTGGTCGTAGCAGCAGTCTTCGGCGCCGTGACGTCACCACGCGCGGCGGCCGGATTTACATGCATATCGCCTGCCGGCGGATTTGCATCTTTTTGATTATTAGAAGAAATTTCAATTGTTTTCTTCATATTCTCGTTTTTTGGCGATAATTCCTCGCCTGTTTGTAGCAGGATGCTGGGCCTTTCAGGCACTTTTTCAGTACATCCTGGGCTCTCTGCCAGTACCACACTTGCCAGGTTAAACGCCCTTCACACGCACTCTAAAGGCGAAAACGGCGGAGCTCGCGAAAGCGCGGCCGCACGCTCGAGTGTGTGTGTGTGTGTGTGTGTCCTCTATGGATTAAAAAACCATACATCCAATCGCCGTGAAAATTTGGGATATTATTAGGCATATCCCCGGAAAGGTTTACGAAAAATAATATCTTGAATATTTTTAATATCCTTAGAGTTATTTGCAGATTTGTAGCTTTAACTCGCAAGCAGCGCCGCCATTGAGACGGAGATAGGCTTAGGTTTGCTGCTCCTGATGACCTTGGGTCTGCCCCACCCCGTGAGAGAATGGATTCGCCGGCCGCCGGCCGACAGTCCAAGTACCCACCGACCAATCAGGGCAGAGTTGGTGACACAGCTATGCCAAGTAGACAAGAAAAAAAGCCTCGCGGGAGCTTGCCCAAGATGACCTCCGGGAACTTCGTCCATCTTCCATAAACGACCATGAATTTATTCAACCTTATCGAGTATTTTTCAAGGGACCGGGAAAAAATGTTCACTAGATAAAACGATGATTTTGTAATGTAGAAAATTAGGAAAGACAAAATTCAGAATGACACGGCACACAGGGACCGGGAAAAAATGATCACTTTATCAGTTTCGCCGTGAAAATTTGGGATATTATTAGGCATATCCCCGGAAAGGTTTACGAAAAATAATATCTTGAATATCTTTAATATCCTTAGAGTTATTTGCAGATTTGTAGCTTTAACTCGCAAGCAGCGCCGCCATTGAGACAGAGATAGGCTTAGGTTTGCTGCTCCTGATGACCTTGGGTCTGCCCCACCCCGTGAGAGAATGGATTCGCCGGCCGCCGGCCGACAGTCCAAGTACCCACCGACCAATCAGGGCAGAGTTGGTGACACAGCTATGCCAAGTAGACAAGAAAAAAAGCCTCGCGGGAGCTTGCCCAAGATGACCTCCGGGAACTTCGTCCATCTTCCATAAACGACCATGAATTTATTCAACCTTATCGAGTATTTTTCAAGGGACCGGGAAAAAATGTTCACTAGATAAAACGATGATTTTGTAATGTAGAAAATTATGTTATGAAAATTATGGAAAAAATGTTCACTTTATCGAGAGATTCGTTAGACAAACCTTTACTCGGGTAAAACACGGGCGAAGCCGGGTACATCCGCTAGTATTCCATAAAGCAAAGACTACAGGCGAAGCGAGTCCATTTTTAGTACGCCGGAACAAAATTCTAACAGCAAAACATTCACTCGAACTGAAACACGAAGCCAGATCATCTCTCTTTAAAATAATATCGCTTTTCAGCCTTTTGGCTGAGATAATACTGTATCTATATCCATGTATAACGGTTAATATATATTTATAAATATTTTTATAAAAATTAAGAAAAAGGCCTCTCCTTATCGTGCAACTGAAAGTTGCTGATGGCTTGCGCCATCTATCGGAATAAATATCAACTATTCTCGTTGATTTTTAATTATTCCCGAATTGGCCATAAAAAATCAACGAGAATAGTTGATATTTATTCCGATAGATGGCGCAAGCCATTAATTTATGCACCTTATCCCATTACAATATCACATTTGTACTATTTCTTCACATTGTGTCGCGGTCTCACGCAATTCTTGCCTTAATACCCGTTTCATGATTTTTCAGGATGCCTGAATGATCAATATTTTGGTCGTTGAGGTACAGCTTGCACCACGCTGATAAGGGCCAACAGCCCGAAACGCGTCCGTGGTTAGCTTTTCTTGATTAATCAAGAATGGGTATATGGCCAATTCTGGAATAAATAAAAATCAAAGAGAATAGTTGATATTTATTCGACATTCTGTTCGCATTCTAACTAAGCTCTTCTCTCACAATTATTCCAAAAAGCATTGCTTACAATAAAAGAAAACAAACTCAGCTCGCACGGAATCAATGAACAGACCTATTTGGGATTACTCCACCATGTATCTCAGAATATTTGAATCCACCACAATACCTTTGATCTCGATGCTACCAAGAATCAAATATAGGGGTATTTCAAAAACTATTTTACCCGTATATGAAAAGGCAAAGCATACTACGCGAATATTTTTGAAAGAGGACATAATCTCCCTGCTTCCAGAATTTACATCACACTGTTGACACCAACGTTTCATCTGCCAAGCTTTCCAATATGAAAAGCTATTGTAAGCCATTCTCATAGAAATTCCTAATCTCAACCTAGCATCTCGCTTGAAAATATTTCAAGAAATATATCTGCTTGGAGCCATCCACCGCTATTCATAATATATTGTTTGTTACTTCCTTTGAAGGGCTGATAAGTCCGTAAGCTTTATTTTTTCTCTCAAATAATAAAAATTGTCAAAGAAATTTATTTTCATATTAATCCTCGATTTATTTAATTGAACATAAGTGATTAATATATGTTAAAAGCTAAAAATATTTAAGTGTGAGGATTAATACGGGTAGTTGGCTACATCTTTTGTACGCCCCAGGAACCTTTTATAATTTTATATACACTGCGTGACATTGAAAATGGAACACCAAGAAATAGTGGCCAGAAAATTATTCAAATTTCAGGGTAGACGCGCCTAACCAAGTTATGCAAATGATGTAAAATGCGCAGCTCTCGTGCGCACATGGAGTAAGATATAAGGGAAGGAACTTGCAGAAAGGACAGTATTCGTGTCGTTATTTCTTCAAGGAAAATCATTGTAGAAATTTTGTTCTTGTGTCAAAAGACACGTGTAATAACAGAGAATGCCAGGTCATCGTAAACGGAGGCAGTTCAAGCAGACAGACCTTTTTACGAGGGGCATGGTGATTGGACTGAAAAGGACAGGTTGGTCCATACGTCAAATCGCAGCTGATACACACCTTGGTGCGTCCACGGTGCACTGACTGTGGAGAAGATGGTTGGAACAAGGAAATGTAGCAATTTATCGGAATGTCGGTGCAACCAGAGTGACGTCAGCACGTGTGGATCGGCGTATCCTTCGACAAGCAGTGGCGGCCCCACAAGCCACTTGTACCGCCATCCTGCAACATGTGCAAGACACCCTAGATCATTCCATCTCGACCAGAACCATTTCCCGTCGATTGGTTGCTAATGGCTTGCACTCATGCCGTCCGCTAAGAAGACTGCCATTGACCCCACCGAATAGGCGCCAACGTTTGGAATGGTGCCGGGCTAGATCGACGTGGATGACGGAATGGCACAGGGTCGTGTTCTCAGATGAGTCGCGTTTCTGCTTGTCCAGTGATAGTCGCCGTGTACGCGTGTGGCGTCGACGTGGAGAAAGGTCCAATCCGGCAGCAATTGTGGAAAGCCCCACCGTGCGACAACGTGGAATCATGGTTTGGGGCGCAATCGCGTATGATTCCAGGTCACCTTTACTTCGTATTCAGGGCACTATGACGGCCCAATGATACGTTGATGATGTGCTGCGACCGGTGACACTCCCCTACCTTCAGGAGGTACCCAATGCCCTTTATCAGCAGGATAACGCCCGACCGCACACTGCTCGCATTAGCCAACAAGCTCTGCAAGATGTACAGATGCTTCCCTGGCCACCATACTCTCCTGATCTCTCACCAATCGAGCACGTCTGGGACATCATTGGACGCCGTTTGCATGCCTTGCCACAGCCGCGTTCAGAAGACGAACTGTGGCAAATGGTTGAGAGGGAATGGAGAGCCATCCCTCAGGACGCCATCCGTACTCTGATTGACTCTCTACCTAGACGTGTTGCTGCGTGCATCGCCGTCCGCGGTGGTCCTACTTGCTACTAAGCCGACGCCGTTCTCGCTCTGTATTATGACTATCATTTTGAAATAAAGATCACTTATTGTTCGTCCCTGTCTCTCTCTGTCTGCCGAGTTTCATCACTTTCTGGCCACTATTTCTTGGTGTTCCATTTTCAATGTCACGCAGTGTATATTCAAAATTGTATAGTCGAATGACGCCTAAACGTTTATGTGCTTTGAATAATTTAAAGAGATAATTTTACATGAAGCATAAAATATACAGAATTAATAAAAAACAGATTCATTTTATACAAGCCACGGCTCATTAGATTTATCTACACTGGTGTCCAAAAAATAAGAAAATTTAGGTTTTACTGATATGTTTTAAAATATACAACGCTAAAAGCTAAAAAGTAATTTAATTAGGTATTTTAAGTCGTATAATTTATTTATCGTACCATTCGATTCGGTAAAATTGAAAATATGCAAATTTTGCTTGTCTTTATAAGTGTGCTATTTGGCGTGTCGTTTACCCCATCTAAGAATATTGTCCAATAGTAATTTTATTTAATCCTTAGTTAATTATGAGTTTACGAAAAATTTTAGCAGATGATTTAAAATGGAGAGCTGTTGGAAGAATGGAGGCAGGGCAATCACAAGTTGAAGTAGCAAAATGGCTAAATGTGAATAAATCTGTGGTCAGCAAAATATGGAAACAGTTCATTGAGACAGGAACCATCAAAAGAAAAGAAGGTTCTGGTAGAAAAAGAAAAACAGCTACCTCTGAAGACCGTTATCTGGTCGTAACTGCCAAGCGCCATAGGGAGATGACAGCTATTCAACTCTCTAATGAACTCGCAAGTGCTACTGGAACGAGAATTTCAAGACAAACTGTTTACCGAAGGCTTCACGAAGGTGCTCTTTATGCAAGACGACCAATGGTCTGTATCCCTTTAACCTCTGCTCACAGGAGAGCCCGCTTGAATTGGTGCTTGGAACATCACGCCTGGACTCATGATCAGTGGGCCAATGTTCTCTTCAGTGACAAGTCAAGATTTAGTTTAAACACAGATTCTCGACGAGTTTTCATCTGGAGGGAGCCTGGAACCCGCTATCATCCCAGTAACATCAGGGAAATAGACAGTTTTAGAGGGGCAGTCTCTTAGTCTGGGCTGGCATCAGTTCTAGCAGACGCACACCCCTCCACATTTTTTCTGGGGGCACTTTAACTGCCCAAAGGTACAGGGACGAGATCATTGAGCCCTATCTAAGACCTTATAGAGATCAAATTGGTCACAATTTAATTTTAATGGACGATAATGCTCGTCCGCATAGGGCTAGGCTAGTCAATGAATATCTCCAGAGTGAGAATATACGAAGGATGGATTGGCCAGCCAGATCTCCGGACCTGAATCCAATAGAGCATGTGTGGGATGCTTTAGGGAGGCGTATTGGAGCTCGTCACCCCTCTCCCAGAACCCTCGTTAAGCTAAGAACTGCTCTATTGGAGGAGTGGGGTTTACTACCCATGGACCTCCTCCAAAGCCTGGTAAACAGTATGAGGGCTCGCTGTGAGACCTTGATAGCTGTTAGAGGTGATCATACTCCCTATTGATATCTTATTTCTTTAAGATCTGGAACCTTAGCTTTGGGTATGTTGGTAATAATTTGCATATTTCATAATTTCAAATATTTTTTTTATTTCCATATAGCTAGTCAAATTCTCCATAGTTTAAACTATTTGTATACGAAATTTTATATTTGTTAATAAATTAGCTTTTGAGAAATTTCAATATTGGTTAAGTTTCTTTTTTTTTTTGGGACACCAGTGTATTTCACGTGATCGCTGCTGAAAATTCCGGAAAGAGATAGCTCGCGAGTTCCCAGAAGTTTATCAACCCACTTCCTCTGTGAGGAGTCAAATAAATAGGAAGAGGAAACAGTTTCCCCTTTACTTGGCTCTTTCGCACCAAGGTAAGTGAACCTTTGAATAACTTGTGAATTTTAAAATATAAAACTTTATAATTTTTCTATGTGTTAATTTATATGTTGAATTTTATTTAAGAATATTGTAGTTTAAATGTATGTATGTAAAACATTTTCAATTTCATATGAGAAAAAATATATTTAACATTAAAAATAATTGAGCTTTCCCCTTTGTTATAGTACATTATTATATATATAACAATTTGAAATAATTAAATATATATTATATATTTATAAATAAAGATGGAAACAGCGTAAATATTGTTTTAATATATTCAATGTATAAAGAGAGGAAAGAAAATATAATTTTATATTTAATTATAAAGACACAGAATATTATATTTAAGACACGCAATTAAATTTGACCATGTGTGTATTCATGTGTTCTTAGATGCCCTTGGAAAATTGCGTTTGGCTTGTAATTGTACTTTTGAGCTTCGTAGGAGTTCAGGGGAGCGAGGAATGCAAAAACGCCCGCGTGGACGCCATGCTGGCGGTGATGACCAACCTGGCGCTTGACACGCAGGAGCTACTGAGTGGGGTGCCTGCTTCAGGTCAGTTCACTGCTCGGTACTTATACAGCTCCCTCTCAAATTTTACCCTTAAAATCTCTAGTTAAAATCTCTAATTAAAATCTCTAGAATTATTTTATATGAGCAATAGTTACCCAGAAATCATTTGAAAAATAAAAAAAATCAGTTAAAAAGTTTCTTTTAATTTTAGTTTTTTCAAGATTTCGAGCAAATATACTGTTCTTTAACGGGCAAATACTTTATGTACTATCTCTAAATGATATTTATAAAAAATAATTGTAAAATATATTTTTTTTTTGTTATTGGCATGTGCTCTCGCGGTCGTGCATCAGACTGTTTACGGCTAAAATAATAGATATTATAATAGGTATAAATATATAGACAATTATTAATATATAGATAATTTGTTAGGGATATTGTTATATTGGGATGGCAGGTCTATTTTTCTATTGATGCTACCTGTTTTTTTTTTAGGATACCAGTGCTTCCAGGAATAATCTTTGTTGCTTGCTTTTTATGTAGTGGTAATGGGCTTGTTTGAGATTGAATGTGTGTCCAGTGGACAGGTGTGTTGATAAATTAAGGATCTAATGTCTTTGTTTCTTATGTTTCTCTCGTGTTCTGTTAGTCTGGTCTCCGTTGTCCTACTGTTTTCTCCTACATATGTGGTATTGGATTGGTTACATTTGACAGAATTTATTGCATTTGATTTAGATAGGGGATTGGAAATAATATTTTTGGTAATTGGGTTTCTCAGCAAAGAACCGAGATTGTCCTGGGTGCTAAAATGAGTGAGTATACCATATTTTTCTAACTAAGGAGCTTTTACAGTGTTGGCTTTAGAATAAAGGATGGTGCAATTTGTTCCGTATGTCTGGGGCTGGCGGTAGAAGTTCGGATTAAAAGAATGTCTATGAATGATATCGGGTAACCTAATGCTGTTTATTGGTTAGTGATGTTGATCTGTTATATTGTTTTAAAACATGGTAAAAATAAATTGGTGAAAATACGTTTGTGAAGGCTTTTACTACAGTGATTTTGTGGCTAATAGGACAAAATGAGGTGTAATATTACTGACATATTACTACAGGGGACCTTCTGGGAAAGAGTGTATCAGAATTTGAATATCAAAGCTAAAAATTAATAAAAATATATTATATATAGTATTATTTATCGTGTTGGAGACAATATTTTACAAGCGTTACTATATTGTTGAAATCCGAAAAATATGTTGGGCATGATAGGTGAGAGGCATGATTGTGCCACTCTCCGTTTTAATAACCTTCAAAACCTTCAGAGATATCTCGGTTGAAGAACTTCATAGAACTCAAAATTATGATTTAAAAACAATGGAATTTGTCTTCTTTGACGGTGAAGATGCAAATTCTTGTGAAAAAATCGAACTTGAATTAAAAATATGGAGGAGAATGGCTACTAAAATGCCTTCGAAAGTGTCTAGAAAAGGTCCTTCTCGTATTGTTATGAAAAATTACTATTGTCTAACCTTGAAACGCTTCTCAAGATTACACACCTCAGAACAGGGTCTTGCCACATTAAAAGACATCGAAGAATGGGGGGGAAAGGTTGAGTAGTACGGCTAGAAAAGGTATCTGTGTAGATCATGGTCGGCTTAGCGCGACTTAAGTTGCCAGAGTTTATATTCTTGGTGGTGCTAGAAATAAATTATCCCTTCTACAAGCTCTGCTCTGCCATAAAAAATATGAAAGGAAAACTATCAACAAGCTATTACATAAAGTGAATTAATAAGTAAAGTGAATTCTCTTGCGAAAAAAAAAATATATATGTGACTAGCCGAATGGCCCTGGAAACGCCCGGGTTTTACCCGACTGGACCCGGCTTCGCCTGGGTAGTGTTCGAGCGAGGTTTACTCATGAATGAATAGAGGCCCCAACTGTTTGTAAACTCAATGTAATGAATTTTCTTTCAGCAAAATGGAGATAAATTGCAAACAGCAATATCGAAAATGCTTGTAAAAAAATCTGAAATATAGGATCCATTTCACAAACACATCTAATGAATAGAGTGCTGTTTGGAGGAGTGGTCTAAACTGTTAATTTTTAAAAACCATGACCCGGGATCATCGAATGCAGATTCAGACACTTTGTTCTGAAAAAAAAAATTGCCCCAATGGCTCCTGATTCTTGAAAAATTCCAACCCCTCCAGTGAGTGCAAGTAACCAAACTGGGCTTTTATTCTTAAAAATAAAAATAAAAATCTAATGATTAGTGTGAATAAAGGAAAATGGTCGGCACAACCTGAAAATTTCACTTTGTCCACTTCACTCTCGGCTGTCCAAGAAGAAACAGCCAGAGCAACTGGGGATAATTAAAAAAAAAAGGAAGCAAGACCAAATAAAAATATATATATATATGTGTGATGTTTCAGTAACAGCATTGTTGCCATATAAAGACAAAATTACTGAATGTATTCAGTACCTTTGTCTGAAGATAGCCAAAATGTAACTGAAACCACACATAATGTAATTATTTGTATTCGGTCTTGCTTCCTTTTTTTTTTTAATTATCCCTAGTACGCGTGGTACAGGCCATGATAACCATGGTGGGTAGGTAGCGGCTGCTTTTACTGTAAGCGCACCACATGTCTACAAATGTGATACATTGCTACCAGCTAAATGCATTTTTACTATGGTGTGATTTCCACATGATGGATCTGTAGACACATTATAATCTCTCCAGAGCTTAAGGTAGCAAACAGTACTTTCACATTATATAAATATCAATGCCAAAAGCCAGAGTTATGATAGCATGTTGCAGTGTAATGTAGACCTGCAGGATGGGAAAAAGCAATATTATTTCCGGCTTTAATTTGAAAAGTATTATGAAACGATAAAAATATAATCTTAACTTTTGAAGCATGAAAAAATGTTAACTTGATGTGTATCAATTTAGTCTAAAAACAAACACCATGTAAAAGTAAGCACCAATCAAAAGCATTTATTAGCTCTAACAGTGCTGCCCCCAGCGGTAAAAGACTGGAGCTAACGCTTCACGGGTTGGTAAAGTTTCTGTTAATATTACATTAACTTAACAATATTCCATGTCTTGCTAACACAAATTTTTAAAAATAATATGCATAAAAATAATGCAATTCTAAAAATCATAAATGAAGCATTATTAAATTAAATGAGAGAGAAATGGTGTTCCAATGGCGTTCCTATAAAATTCTGCAAACAAATATAATATTATAGAGGCATGAAAATACTAATGGTGTAAAAATCAAAACAGCAAAGTTATCCTGATAAATGCAATGAGCTATGATAAGGTGTGTTGCAGGCTAACAAAAACCTTAATTGAACCAGAAATGTTGATACCATAAAAAAAAAACAATTTTCAAGAATAGAGTTATGTAAATGAATTAAATGTGAAAAAAATAAAATAAAATAAAGTAAAAAAAGCTTTATTGATGAAACTACAGTAGAGCAAAAATGATAACAAATTATTCACAAATTATGTATTTACAAAAGTCAAGCTTACCAAAATCATTATTCGAAGAAATCTCTTTTAAAATTGTCAAAATCTAGATCAAAGCCCCCTGATAAACAATATTGCGTGTCTTGCTAAAAGTAGAACTAAAGACAAATAAATTTTTAGGGCTGGAAACACGGGAGCATGCTACATAGAGTTGCCCATGCGAGAAACAGGGAGACTCAAGATGCACACCAACTACTTGCAATGTTTGACCCTGAGATTTATTAATTGTCATAGCAAAGGCAACCATAACTGGGAATTGCAAGCGTCTAAACTTAAAAGGCAGATCATTAGGAATAATAGGTATTCTAGGAATAAGGACCTCTTCCCCTCGAAAAGAGCCAGTTAAAATTCGAGCCTGGAGAACATTAGTCTGGGTTTCCAGCAAAAACTGTTTTGGATATTTTTTAGAACAGCTACTATTCTTCATACAGGGGGACACAGGGTTGTACTCACCGCAAGGCCCATGTATCATATTCTTAACCACAATGTTATACAATAGCGGGTCTTGAATAGGATCTGGAAACTCAGCACATATAACAGAGTCTATCTGAGTGGGACGGAGCTTATTTGCTAGCCAAACTAATATGTGAGCATGAGGAAGTCCCCTTTTCTGCCATTCAACAGAATACATCCACGCAACTGTTGATCCATACAATTGGCCTTTTGTTAGAGCCCCAATAAATTTAACTAATTTTTGCCGAAAAACCCGAGCTGTGATATCATGTCTATCCAGCTGTTTTTGTCCTGGTAGCAACGCTGCAGATAGCTCTTCCCAAGAGGGGTTACTTGTAAAAGTAATAAAAAGATCTGGACGCCCAAATTTCCGAACGTAACAAAAAGCATCCTGCGTATATTCTGCCAAATACCTGGGACTATTGACAAAACTTGATGGTAAAATGATCCTTTGACCCAAGCTATTAGGGTTAATATTTGCATCAGTTGACAGGGCATCGCGCAAATGAATATAACTCTCTGCACGCAAGTTTCTCTGGTGCAGCGTAATATAGCGCAAACGTTCACTTTCTACCTTAGCATACATATCGACCAGGAATTGATGAAAGAGCTGGCCAATTTGAACAATGACATTTGGACTATTTCGGCGAACCATAATAAAATAGCCATAAAAATCCATAGAAGACACTTTACTTGACAAAGGCTGTCTAGTGTTTGGGTCGATCTGAGGAATATGAAAAGAATATCCTTCTTGGCCTTTCCAGAAAATTAAAGGATATTGAAGGGCATCATAAAAGCGATGTGTGTCGCTAACATGTTGCAGCAAATTATCTCGCTGATGTAAAACAATGTCACGTGAACCAAACTGATTACCAGCTAAGACAACCGCAACCTCATTAGCTGTAGGAGCATTATACCGTCTAGGATGTTGACCAGGAGGTGTCCGATCAGCATTTACAACAACTCTGTATGCATCACTGGGGAGATTTTCAAGTGCAGTTTTAAACTGTTGAACCAGTAGATTGTGTTGGTGCAACATGCGCTGCAAACCCTGTACAATATTACGACGTACTCCCTGTATTTGCTGGCATCTTCGATCAGCCTGAATATCATCATCATCATCATCATCATTGCCCACAAAATAGATCTGAAGAAATCTACTTGGCTGGTTCTCAGATGGCATAAGTGAACCTATTCTGTGGTAGACCTGGCCTTGTATAGAAAATGTGGTTGGAAAAGTAACAGAGTGGGTTTGGTTTTCAGCTCCAAATGATGTCATTTGAAAGCAGGAATTATATTTGCGAATATTACGCAAAAATGGACTGAATCAGAATTCTCTCCAGATAATAGGCTGCGAAGTGGCTCGGGAGGTAAGTCAATTAATGGCAAACGGACTTTCCCGTTTGAACAGCACATTCCAGAAGACTCATCTTTCCATCTTAAGGCCCTAACAAAACCTGCATGTAGTGTCCATCATCCCAAGGGAAATTAAAGGGTGCTTAAAGTATTCAACAGCAACAGAATAATTAAAACCTGCATTTTCCACAGCGGCTTGACGCGCGGACTGTGCACGCAATCTTCGAATATTCTGTCCTCTGGTTTCGCGCAGTCTGTAAGCATGCTGAACCCTAGAGCTATTGGAACGCTGAGAAAGATTGCTTCTCCTATGGCTTGGTATACCTACAAACACAAAGCATTAGTAAAAATAAAAATAAGGATAACTGAAAAATTTAAAACATCAAGGGCTGAGAATGAAGAAAAAAATTCAAAAATAGTGTATTAAAATAAGCTCGTCTCATGACTAAGGCCAAAATAAAAAATGCATAGAAATAATCTGAAAGGAGGGGAAAAATGCATAAAACTCAGTGAAAACGTAAAACAACTGATTAAAAAAAATCAAATGGAAGAAGACGTAAAAAAAAAAAAGTATAATTTGCTGAAAAAATATGCACAATAAATATGAGTAGAACATATATAGATATATATGAGCAGCTACATATTATGAAGCAGATAAATATAAATACTACCTAAACAATTGACAGCAAAACAAAAAAAAAGACAATGGAAGAAGGCCTAAAAAAAAAGTCTAATTTGGTTGAAAAAACTGCCCAATAAATTGAGCCTATATAGATATATATGAGCAGCTACATATTATGAAGCAGATAAATATAAATACTACCTAAACAAATGACAGCAAAACAAAAAAAAAAAGACAATGGAAGAAGGCCTAAAAAAAAAGTCTAATTTGGTTGAAAAAACTGCCCAATAAATTGAGCCTACCCCTAAAAAAAGCAGTTATTAAAAATGCATAGAAGCTGCTTACAATATAAATGCTAATAAGTATAAAACTATTGCATGGAACAAACATATATAGTAAAATATGCGTAGCAAGCTATATAGAAAAAAACATAATTATGAAATTAGAAAAATATTTCTAAACAATAATCTAAATCGTAAATGTTTATATGATTTTATAATATAATATGAATATTCCTTATGAGAATCAAACAGTATACCTTTGTCTAATTTGTTTGAAAAAAAACTGCCCAATAAATTGAGCCTACCCCTAAAAAAAAGCAGTTATTAAAAATGCATAGAAGCTGCTTACAATATAAATGCTAATAAGTATAAAACTATTGCATGGAACAAACATATATAGTAAAATATATGTAGCAAGCTATACAGAAAAAGAAACATAATTAGAAATTAGAAAAATATTTCTAAACAATAATCTAAATCGTAAATGATTATATGATATGAATATCTATATTAATAAAATGCAAATTTCATAAAAGGACATCACTAAAAACTTTCGTTACAATGCATCAATTTCAACCAAATTTTCAACATTTAAGTAAAACGAGATGGAACAGGTTTTGCTTAACATCAAAATATTTTTCCCTAACATTAACATGCGTAACTTCGCTGTTATCGATTAAATACAAAAAAAATCAACAGAGTTAATTTTATTTATATATAAATACAAAATTAAATTTCAACAGAGTTAATTTTTTTACATACTAGCTAATAATCTCAATCTAAAAAATATTCAAAACAAGCAATTTTAAGATAACACCATATGTAAAACAGTCGGCCAAGAAAACAAATAACGTGTAATATATATATAATATAATATATATAATAAAATCTCAGGATGACACGGCAATTTATTTGAGACAAGAATAATGATACAATTCCAAGGCGAAGATACTATTCCTTTAACTTCCAATTACCGAGGGAACCAATTAATATTGATTTTATTCAACTTATCGAGTATTTTTCAAGGGACCGGAAAAAAATGTTCACTAGATAAAACGATGATTTTGTAATGTAGAAAATTAGGAAAGGCAAAATTCAGGATGACACGGCACACAGGGACCGGGAAAAAATGTTCACTTTATCGAGAGATTCAAATTTACAAGTTTCAAATTATCAAAATATATCTTCTTTTTTTAATAAGTTTATAGAGAATTGTTTTAACAAATGTTCGTTAGACAAACCTTTACTCGGGTAAAAACCCGGGCGAAGCCGGGCACATCCGCTAGTATAATATAAAATGAATATTCCTTATGAGAATCAAACAGTATACCTTATCTAAAAAAACGTAGTAGCAATTAAATTAGAAAAATATTTCTAAACAATAATATTTCCAAAGAGTTAAAATAAATATATATAATCTTACCTTTTGAATGATGCAGCGTGTAAACAAACAAAATAAGTGTAAAATTATTAACCAATCAAATTCGTCGCGACCAGTGCGGCGCCAAGCGGCAAAAGGCGGGAACTAATCCATTTCAGTTAAATAATTTTTAAAAAAAGTACATTAACCTTTGTAGTTTTTTGAATAGCCTATATGTTAAACGAAATCTTCAGCTACCTACATGCAAAATTCCATAATGATTGAGTCAGTAGATTTTGCGTGATGCGATAACAAACATCGATTTCGCATTTCATTTTTATAGATATAAGGATATTCGGGTTGATCCTGTCGACTTTATGTAATATTCGGGTTGAGTTGTCGAACTTACTATGAGATTGGTGAATTGTGATGAATTGTTGAATCCTATGTCGGATTATGTTGAATTGGTGATTGATGGCGCAGTCTTGGTCGAAGGGTGGTTTTTCACAGGGGAAATACAAGCACACCTGGATGGGATAGAAAATAGACTTTGCGAAAGGGAGAGAGTGACGAGACTGGAGGAGGTATTTTGCCTTTCACATGATGGAGCGGACACTAACTTGGTTGGAGCCTAAGTTGAGCACACCTTGCTTCTAGCCCGGTCACCTCCCTTCTCCTAACTTCTTGTCCGAGATCATCGTCATTAACTCTCTCGGCTTCTCATTGGTGGAGATCATTCCACGTGTTTTTTTTTTTCTGATTTTCTATTAGTTAGTCATGCTTAAAGGTGATTGGTTGTTGATTTGTCATGCTTAACTGTGATTGGCTTAGTACCTCCATTGTCGCCATGATTGCAATCTTCCAGGAAGAAGAAGGTCTATGAATTTTAGTTTTATGGGTCCTGGGCAGTGACCTTTACTTCCTGGGTGATGCAATCCTGTTAATTGTTATTCCCTTTTCGCGAAGCCTAACTTTTATTAAATCTTTTGACGATACATTGCATAGATTGTGGTGGGGTTACATATTGCTATACAGATTATCACATATATATATATATATGAAATTTACTCATATTTATTCAACATAATCTTCTAGTGATTATTAACATTGCTTCCACCTATCCAAAAGATGTAAATATTATCCTTATATATCTTTGTGTGTAAGCCGACGAATATTTTGTACCGTGAAAAACACTTCATCTTAATGCTCAAATCATCAACCCTTTAACTATCTTTGTTTTGTTATTATTTCTAAAAATATAGCACCTAATAATTAAAAATTTAATAATCACATAATGTGATCCAAGTTATCTTTTTAATTTGGAGTGTTTTCAATATTTTCTATTCCTTTTTTTAAGTCTTACACACACACACATAAAGATCCATCTTTTAACGTCATTAAAAATCTTGACATAATTCGAGCTATGAGGGTAATTTCATTCGCTTACTTCATGAACAAGTCTTTGGACTACATTTAGGTAAATAGCTTTCAGTATCTTCACATTAGTTTCCTAAATACCATTTTGTCACCAAGGGTGGCTCAGTACTGGTGTATTCAGATTACAGTTTCAGATGCTCTAAATGACATTGGATTGGCGATAAAAGAGTTATATTCCTTAAGAATTTTATGGCGGCAACTTTTATCCAGTCCTTTAGCCAAGGAACCAGGATGAAAGCATTCTCCCCCCTTCAAATGCCAAAACGAACTCAAGTGTATCTGCTTCGAACAATCTCTAACAAGAGGATATGTCAGCGCAAAATTAATCTAATTGGATGGAAATTCTGAGATTTTCGTGCTTTCACCTACCACTAATACATCAGACTGCCAAACTTAATTCAAGACCTACATTAACAGGAGTCTAAACAAGCCCAAGAACAGAAATTGATTCAGGTCTCTAAGAGCTAACATAGGATCTAAAACCCAACAACGGCTTCCAAGAAACTTATTCAAATAGTCGAACTGCTGGGAAAGAATATGTAAAACATCATAAACGCCATCCTATCTCTTCAGGAACTAATGAAGCTTCTGAAGAAATTGACCACTTAAAAGGTATTAAGCCTTTATCTGTTCAAAGACAAGATGATAGATGTACTTGAAAGTTCCAAGTCCACCTTATACAATGGACTACGCCAATATCAGAGCAATTACCAAATGCCCACCTTGCGTGCCTTAATATATGTGTACTCCTACTCGATATCGGAACGTCGAGCTAGGGTGTTTTACAAATCAACGTGCAATGGACGTAGACTTTGTACAGGATACAACCAATCAACATCTTTTAGAGCGATACTCTGCCTTAAGAATACAGCAGTAATAGGCTCAGCATCTGGCGCCATGGGATCTGGCTAGGCCAGTATTTTCGCGCCAAAGGTCCATTTCCTCGGGCCAAAGGATTGTTTTTATTGAAATGAACGACATCTTAGAAGTTTCCATCCAAAGTCAAGAGGTGATATTCATTTTACTTCTAAATATTTTATTCTTTATAGGAGCTAAATTTGAAGGCTATCGCAAATATTGTCACCAGCGAAGATGTACGGATCTTCAAGAACGTACATACCAAGGAGCCAACTAGCGATATAATTCCAGTTCGTTTGAAGCCCTTGCAGAGTTTCTAGATTGGGCTAACTTCGTAGAAAACAGTCATCTTCGATGTCGCGGACTTACCAGAAAGGTTTTCAAGTTGTGCAACTCTCGTATTTGAGAGAAGAGAAGATAGAGTTGTGCAGCAATAAAATTTCTCAAGCTTCTTAACGAATCCTTGAAAAATGTTGAGAACATGTCAGCTGGAGAAACTTTGAGTAACTGGGGAAAATTTAAGGCGAATCTAACCTGAACTAACAAGCTCCTTCATGACCCTCGCAGGGTAGAGGACGTCTAACTCTCAAGAGCAAGATTGTTTGTTAAAAAATTTAGAGAACGCGGCTTCATACCTGGCTTAACTTTACGAATCACTATCAATCAATGCGATACACTTCATTCGCGTGAATAACACAACTAATGCTATTGACCGTCTGCCAAAAGTGAAAGCACCAGGATAGGGCGAACTAAATTTCGAGTTAATCCGTGGATTTGAGGACTTATTCGTAACTTATTTTAATTGAATCTTAAAGGCCTCCAGCATTGCGGCTCCCTAACTTCACTCATGCGCCATGATAAATATGCCTCTTTAATAAATCTTACGGTAGTCTGGACATCACCGGACTATCACCCCTCTAACAACCAATGACCACTAGGTTTTCTACCGGGGACTATATATCCAACCCCGGGATATATTTACCGATTGTCAGAGCTATACTGTTTTAAGAATAACATTGTCCTGAAACTCATAGATCAACGTTTCTGACGAGTTTACCGCAGAGAAAATAATTAATCATTGCAATTGAGCTGGAATCGTGTCTCTGACATGTTCGTCCGAGTTTTTCTGGTGTCTCATTTACTCTTCATTGTTGTCGTCCGCCTTCCTGGGGTGGGTAGTCATAATCTACGCTGAATTTGGAGAAAAATTAAAAATAGGAAAGAATCGACGGCGCGTGGAAGACTCTTGGTTCTTGTATACAAGATAAACTTGTCATTATTAATAATTAATGTATTTAATACTTTGCGTTTTAAGATATATTTATTGTGAGTAATTATTTTTTATATTATTATTATTTTTTTAATTATAAAATATATTCAATCTCGTATTTGCAGATTTAAAAAGAACATACTCTTCTTTCCGGCCCTTGGACTGCAGCCAAATTCAACATGCCCTGAAAGGAAATTGGAGCGGAGTTTACCATCTTTGGAGCGGCTCCTCGGAGCTGCCGGTGAAGGTCTATTGCGATCAGGAGACGGACGAAGGAGGATGGATCGTAAGTAGTTCTAGCATTTTAAACTTCCTATTTCTTTACGAAATATAGTTTTACATATCAAAAGTACAAGTAATCATGACATTGGTAATCATAATAATATTTATCGACTACCTTTTCCTGAATGTGTAGCACATATCTGCACTTATAGGAACAAAGGAAAAAATATAAAATAATTATCCAATAACATAATATTTATAACAGAATCAAACAAACATGTTTTATAATATTTCTATGCATTCACGTATTTATATCTCAAATCTGCCGTTAAATGCGTCCGCCTGACGTCATTTTCAAGATACAAATGGCTCATTTTAATTTTAATATACCCTTTGATGAGAATGCGATTTACATTGGATATGTTGGGAGCATTTACGCAGGTTTGACCGTATGAGATATTAAGAGTATAGATAGTGGCGTAAAAATTGCGATGGGTATAATCTGATTCTTTAGAGGCAGTATATCAAGTATAAGGGTGGGTAAAAAAACTTTATAAGTGAAGTCTATACATTCGGGCAGATTTTATATATTTTTCATATCAAAATGAGAATGGAATCATATCATCAACAACAAACCTTAAAATTAACAACATATTAAACCGCATATTGCAAAAAAATATAAAATTAATGTAGAGTAGTGATGAAATAAGTGAATAAAATACAAAAAATCAAAATAATTTTGAGGTGAGAAACTATAGTCATTTATGAAAGGTGTAGATAAATATTGTAACGTAGAAATCAAGCCTTGAAATATACTAAGATGTAAAAGTATTTATTGATGACGTCACAGCGACGAGTCGACAATTATAAATAGGTCAGCCCCAAAACTCTTTACAGCTAGAGAATCTTAAGCAAGCAAGCAAAGAAATATTTAAAAGATGATTTCACAAATACAGATTAATATATACTTTATAATCTGTTGAATATTTTCATTGAATAATATTAAATTAAATAATAAAATATTTCTTCGCCACATAGCCTCCTCCTATAAAGAGCATCAACCCGATGCTCAGAAGGAGACTTACATCCTCAGTCTCAAGAACGGGTGATAGGGCCTGAGATCTCTTCGCGGGTCTGTGGTTGTTGTGTTCGTTCAGTGGGGATGTCTTCTTTCAGTTGAGATATCTTCTTCATGAGGACTTGGTAGGTCTATGTTTACGTCAAGGTAGCTTTTTCTAATTTCTACGTGGTCGGCAAGGGGAGATTTTATAACTTTACGGCCTCCCCTACAATGTGGTCTATCATCTAGTTTTAATGGCGGAGCGTCCAGCTAGATCTTCTAGCAGGTGAGAAATGTTGTCTGTTTCGACCGGTATATGGGGTAGGGCTTCGGTAGCGACTGAAATTTTTCCTCGATGATTCATCGTTGGGTTCCTGAGATTCGGTTTGAGAGTTGTAGAATTCCTTTGCGTCTTGCTTTCTTCGGAAATATTCATTTCTCCTTTCCTCATTGTGTCTCTTCCTGTCACGGCAATAGCGGACGACGTGACCTGGGCGTCCGCAGTAGAAACAGATTGGCCTTCCCTCAGTTGTACGCCAATCATTGGTGTCGCGTCTTCCTCCTTGTTTTGGGTATCGAGGTTCAGGGTGCGGTCTTATCGTTTCGGCCTCATATCTAGTATTTAAAAACTGTCGGGGTCTTTCCTTATGAGGGGGACTTCTCCTAGACTTTGAGATTGGCGCCAGGGTTCTTCCAATCTCCTCCTTTACAATTTCTTCGATTGTAGCATTTTTTGGTTCCTCCCGAGGAGAGCCTAATGCCCGCTGTACCTCCTCACAAACAATTTGCCTAATCATAGATGACAGATCTTCTCCGTCATCCTTGTCACAGAGAGAGGCTACATTTGGTAGGCGCTCGTACCTGGTTGGGGTAACTCGCCTACAACGGAGCGCTTCGACACGGCGACATTCTGTAATGAATTGCTCGGTGCTCTGTACATCCCTCGGTAGGAGTGCTTGATAAAGCTCCTCAGCTATCCCCTTCATGAGGTGGGAGATTTTATCTTCCTCGCTCATTTGAGGATCAACCTCTTTGCACAAGCACAGGACATCCTGGATGTAAAATTCGGTACTCTCACCTTTTAATTGCGCCCGTGTTTTAAGTTTCTTCTCCGCTAGCAATTTTGAATTTTCTTTTTTTCCGAACACATTATCTAATTGAGATGTGAATTCCTTCCAAGTCTGGATGCTTTCTTCGTTGTTCTCAAACCATTTTAGAGCAGTTCCAGACAGATAAAAATAAACTTTAGTAAGACAGAGGGTTTCATCCCAATGGTTGTACTTTGCCACACGTGCATACCCTTTTAACCATTTTTGGAGATCTTCACCATCCTCCCCGGTGAAAATGGAAGGGTTCCTTGGTAGATGTTGAACAACGTAGTTGCTTACCTGAGTACCTTCCTTCTTTACATTCATAGAAGTTTCTTCTGGTTCAACAGAATCAATTTTTCTTTTATTTCTTAATGGGTATCGGTCCAGTCTCTCCACCAGTTGTAGCGTAGAAATCAAGCCTTGAAATATCCTAAGATGTAAAAGTATTTATTGATGACGTCACAGCAACGAGTCGACAATTATAAATAGGTCAGCCCCAAAACTCTTTACAACTAGAGAATCTTAAGCAAGCAAGCAAAGAAATATTTTAAAGATGATTTCACAAATACAGATTAATATATACTTTATAATCTGTTGAATATTTTCATTGAATAATATTAAATTAAATAATAAAATATTTCTTCGCCACAATATATTTAAAGTGTAAAAAATGCAAACAACACATCTATATTGCAGAAAAGATGACATATAAAAGGAATACATTCATTTAGAGGACATTAAAAACTACATTTATAGTTTTATATATACAATAAAACCTCAATAAATCAACACACGATAATTCGACCATGTTTTGATGTACAGACCTACGGTCTATCATATAACAAAATGTAATTCGACACTATCGATAATTCGACTATTTTAAAATTCAAATTTCAACATTTGAATTTTGTTTAAAAATCCTATAATTAACTACATATTAGACTGCACAGTGCATAAATGCAGAAAATTAATGTATAAAACAATGAGTAAAATAAGTAAATAAAGGGAAGACCAAAAATAAAAATAACTTAAAATAGTTTATTAGCTCAGAAATAATACAAATAATTATTTTCGGGTGAGAAACTATAGGCATTGGTGAAAAGTTTAAATAAATATATTGGAAATGAAAAAAAAAAAGAAAATTGTAAACAACACAACTATATTTCAGATACGACAACATATTAAAGGAATGAATCCATTTAAAAGACCTCATTAAAAACTACATTTCTAGTTTTATATATATGGGTAAACTTTACTTACTTATGTTGCAGATAAGATGACATATGAAAGGAATAAATTCATTTAGAGGACATTAAAAAACTACATTTCTAGTTAAACACAAGGTCAACACGTCATCTCTATATATAAAATATTGTTTCTCGGACTTTTGGCTAAGATCATGTAGTATATCTCTAGATATTTTTATTTATATATATATATATTTTAAATATATTTAGTAGAGAGAGAGGATGTTTTTCTCGAAAAATATGTTTTATATATTATATAAATTTTAATGTAACGAATATTTTTATCATTATTATCATAATATTCTGTGTGTGTTCCGGAATATTATTATCAATAATATTCCTTAGGCAAACTTTTACTCGGATAAAACCCGGGCGAAGCCGGGTACACATCCGCTAGTATAGTTATATAGTAAGATTATTTAAAATAGAAATGAAAATTAAGGAGAAAAGATTTTTATTCAGATAAACGTGTGACAAGCTTTCGGGCAGTCACGCCCTTCAACAGGGGTCATGGTAAGATTATATATAACAATTTGCACATTGTCGTTTTTATAATTTTATATGTAAAATAGTCGGCCAGGAGGAAAACAAAATATTATATATAGGTTTTTAACTTTTAAATAGACAATTTAAATTTATATTTAGACATCTTTCATTTCAATTTAGACACTCTCATTTTTATTTAGGCATTTTCAATTTTAATTTAGATATTTTTCATTTTAATTTAGACACCTGGACTTTTTATAGAAAGGTCCATGTGTCTAAACTAAAATGAAATATGTCTAAATTAAAATGAAAAATGTCTAAATTAAAATCGAAAATGTCCAAATAAAAATGAAAGTGTCTAAATTAAAATGAAAAATACCTAAATATAAATTAAAATGGTCTAATTAAAAGTTAAAAACCTATATTTCTCACATATTCAATCTCTTTATTAAGAATTAACTATCTTCAACATTGTTTATCATATTTCCGCTGTGTTTTTAGTTAATAACCACAATACCCTATAGCTTCACATTTCTATCTTATATTTAAAATTCCCAAACTTTTATTATTTTCTTATTTAATCTCATTTCTTAATATGTTATTATTTTCAAAATTTACATTTTTACCCTATTACTTATTTCATATGTAATTAATATCTAAAAGCGTTTCTGCCAATATGTAAATTTAGCGAGACAAACATATGAAAATTTCAACTTTTGTTTTTGTACACCTTGACTCTTTTTTTCTCATATGATCTTTATTCTTACCATTAATTTTTCTTCTTAACATGTTCATTACTTATTTGCACATTATTCTTTTTGTACATAATATTACCCTTTGTCTACTGTTTATTGCTTTTCACAAATGCCTTTTTTATTACATCATCCAATGATTTTTCAATGCTGTCATATTTATATTTTTCATTTATATACTTTTAATAATCATGCATTTTATTTTCCTTTCTCATTTTTAATATTATATATGTGTATCACATAATGTCTTTTCCAATCTATTGGTTAACAAAAAACCGATATGATTGTGAAATATCACATTTTTATTTTTCACTTCATTACCAACAATAGCATTCACATTTTATTCCTTTAATTATTGTAATTTTCCTATCTATTGGTTTACAAAGCCAATACGATGATAGAACACCAATTATTTTTCTATCTTTGCTATATTTTCACTCCTTACCATTATTTTTATTATCATATATATGTATCATTTTTGTAATTTCATATCTATTGGTTAGCAACAAACCAATATGATTATGGAATATCACACTTTTTTCACTTTCTTACAACAATATTTGTAATCATTCACATTTATATCATTTTGGACTTTCCCTATCTATCGGTTACTATAATAAAAACAATATGATAAGAGTGTGAATATCACCTCTCACCTTTTCTTTCCATCAATCATTTTATCTTTTTTTAAAACTATATTTTGTATCACTTTTTTTCTGCACCCATATTAGTTTCTTCACAGGGGGAAAATGTTATGTAAAAATTTATCTTTCAAATATATTTCATAGATTAAATTACTCTGTTAAATCACCACCAGAGGTCGCCTTTTTCCACTATATAAACTCCATTGTTGCCGTTTCCCGATGGGTTGGCTCAAAAATCATTCATTTTGGTTAGCAGCCCCGTAAAATAAAGAAAGGTTTCCCGATGGGGCTCTCATCAGGGCTCAAAAATCATTTATTCTGGTTAGCAGCCTCGTAAATAAGATATTTCCGTTTCCCGATGGCCGGCTCAAACCGTTTTTAAATTATGTGAATAAGTGTTTCATTTTTTTAATATTTTTACGCCTTTATTCAGGCATACCTTTCTCAAATTATGTTTTGTATATTCCATAAGCTCAATTAAAGCAATTACTGATCAAAACTAATTTTTATTATTATTCATTCAAGATTTTAACCACGACTGCATTACCATAGCATAATCCTCAAGATACTCAAATATCAACATAAATCTCATTATTTTTATAAGAATGATCATGCGTCATTAGATTATTGTCCAATTTTTATGCTGCCTTCAACACAATGCCCATATAGAATATAATTTCTGAAGATCAAAATTATATTTGAATTTTACAATAAAATGGAGGTTATTTAAAATAAAATCTCTTAAGATATACTTTTCTCTAATATTTCTCATGTGTAATTCCAGGTGTTCCAGAGAAGAGGCGAGTTTGGAAATCCAACGGACTATTTCAAGAGAGATTGGATTGATTATAAAAAAGGATTTGGAAATTTAGAAAAAGAATTTTGGCTTGGTATGTGTACAAATAATTTATTTTTGATTTTTTTAATTTTAATATATTTTTTAATGAAAATACAACAACAACAACAAAAGCCTTTATTGAGGACCTCTCGTCCTATACAGGATTCGCCAGTTTACAGAGTAATTGAAGAGAAGAGAACTAAGAATACAAATAGAAACCTATAAGTAGTAGGTATAGTGTAGTATTTTCTACACTGTGACTATATACAACCGCAACAACAAGCCTTTTACTGGAATCAAAGTCCCATACAGGATTCTTCATTCTAATCCTGACAAAGATTATTTACATATAATTATTTACATCAATTATATTATGTATATAACTTCCTCTTCTCTTCAGCCGTTTTCCAAAATTTGAACAACGCAAACACTCCAGCTCTGTTTCTCACCACCTCATTCAACAGGAGCTCCAAAGAGAGACCATCAAGGCCTATTTCACTGAGGAGCACTTCTCGTTCGTCTTTCAGCATTTTTAATGAAAATATAAAATATACATATTACACTATTATATCAACTCTTTTCGGTTTATAGCATGGGAAATGTAGTTATCTCGGTGTTCGTAGGTCGGTCTGTTTCTACATTGGTCTTGCCACGTTCAGTTCAGCCAACTGAATTATTGATAAAATAAATGATATTTTGATACAATATATGCCTTTTTAATTGAAAAATAAAATATATATATACATATATAATACCAAAAGGCTTTATTTAGAGTTTTTAGCCTTATACGGATTCTCCAAGCACAGAAGTGCATGGTGCATACAAGAATAATAGTAATAACAACAACAAAGTCCCTGTTAAGATTATTTGGTCTTATACAGCTTCTCCAAGTAGAAGAGGGTATTTAAAGGAATAGCAGTAATAGTTACAATATAATCAGCAATGTTATTTACAATGTATCAAATAGGGGGGAGAGAAGCAAGAAAGGGTTTGCTGGGGAAGCTATACATAAATCAACGACCGAAAAACCCACGTTAGAAACAAAAGTGAAATTTCCATTTTTATCACTAAGAGATCTTCCATTTAAAATATAGTGAAGAAATTCTCATTAATAAAGTCCACTAGAGCATCAACATGGGAAGATGTTATTAAATATCTTGAGGAAAGGATACGCGACAATAAAGTTGGGATATTCAACAGGTTATGAAAGTCTCCAAGGTCGTTGGTGCGAATGTTTAGGTCACCATATAAAATTATCTCAAGTCCATTGCGCATCTTGAGCGTAGCATAAGAAAATAGTTAATTCATATCCTCTAGTCGGAGTTCGTTAGGAGGTAGTTATGTAAGAGTCATACGAGTCAGCAATAATTATAAGTTCGAGTTCATTTTAAGAATAATTGAAATCCAATGAGTTTCCACTTCAACATTTTCCAGTATGTGTTAATTTTTGTTATAGATTCCTACAATGATGCTTCCAGAGCTTCTTCCCCGACCTGAAGGTTTTCTGGCAGGTGATTAGTAAACCTGTAAATCTCGATCTCGAGTCTTAGAATAAATATACAGTACTTACCTGGCGTCGGTGTCACGGGGCTCAAGATTCTCCGCTAGGTGGCCAAGTTGAGCGGTCGTGAAATTCTTAGGCTCCCGATAAGTAAATATTTTAAACTTATTATTTGCTTTTTTTGTGATTCTACTTGGGTTACGCCGTCTTGTGAGTATCCTGCCGTTGGGGCCTATAGTTTATATATTCTCTACGAAGATTATGAAGTTGATTTTATTTATTTCTATAATTAATATCTTCATTTTTGCACTAGATATGTACATTTTCGCTTTAAATCTTTTGTTTGTTATGAAAATAACTTCAAGGTTACCTCTTTTACTCATGCTAGAAAGGGAACCTGTTGATGTATTATTTTAATGCTACTTCTCATGTCAGGTATTGAACCAAATCCTGGCCCCAAACAGACAAGGCAAACAACATTATATGCAGGCAAAGATAAAGATTTGCATGATCTAATTTTAGCACTTTCAACTAAGATAGATGACTTTGGTAAAAATAAAATGGAGACTAGACTTGTTTCCTTTGAACAAAGATTGGACAAAATAAATCAGCGCCTACAACACTTCGAGTCGTCATTGGAAACCACTTATAAAGCTGTCTCGCTTAATACAAATAGAATATCCGATCTCAAGAGACGGTTGGAGCTTGGAGAAATGAGGCAGGTGGAAAAACTTGATTATTTACGGGCTATTATATACGGAATTTACAAAACCCCTGAAGAATCTCGAGGTTTGATCCAAGATCTGCTTTCAAACACGATGCAAATATCTGAAGATCTTAGGATAGAACAGTGCCGAAGATTGACAAAAAAAGTTAACTCGCCGCTGCTTATTGAGGTGCCTGATTTCAAGCAAAGAATTCTGCTTTTTAGGAACGCTTTCAGAATAAGGGACAAAAATATTTATAAATAAATATTGCCCTCCAACTATTAGAGACCAAAGTATATTGCTAATTAGCAAGAGAAAAGAACTCATGAGTAAGGGAACTGTTTCCAAACTAAGAGATAACAGGCTAATTGTCCGGGGCATAAGCTATTCTGTTTTAAATTTGTGTTAAATAAATTCAAAATATTTGCAGAGTTTCTTTATTAAGGTATCGGGAGGCAATCTTTCGCGCCGTCGCGCTTCATCAGGCCACTGGCTCCGCAAAGGAGAGCAACACATATAATAGAGATTCAGAGAAATACATTTTTAAAAATCAAAAATAAAAATAGTTTCCAGTTGTAGAGGGTTAAGGGTACAGTTTAAATGGGGGTTGGCATTATCTGCGTTGAATATGCTGGAACTGTTGGGGTAGATCAATTCTTCTGTTTATGCTGTTATTGTCTTTGGAGATTAAAGATTCTAGAATGAGTCTATAGTATTTGTAGAATATGTTATGGAAGTGACATGTGACATATTGTAGGTTGAATTGATGACCTGTAGAATTTTCGTGCTGGAATATTAAGGATTTGGTATCTTGGTTTCTGATATTACGGCTATGTTCTTTAACTCTTATGTCTATTGATCTGCTAGTCTCTCCTATGTAAGAGGCGTTGCATTGTCGGCATGAGATGGAGTATATGGCGTTCTGCTTGTTTCTCGACTCTGTGAATATTGTAAATAACTGTTTGCCCTGTATATTGTTTGTTTTTCAGGGAGGGATTGGTTGTAGAAATGTTTATATATAAAATCTATTGGAAATCCATTATTTCTTCGATTTTGTATGATATTTTGTTTCTCAATTTTCTTGAAAATTGGTAGAGAACAATGTGTCCATATTCGTTTAGTTAACGTTTTCACTATAGATATTTTGTGTTATATTGGGCTGTATAATTTAAAATTTAAATACGAAGATTCTATGCCGGGTTTAGAGTAGACTGTGGAATGGAATTTCTGTTCTGTTTTTAAAATGAGGATATCAAGATAAGGTAACACTGATTCGGTTTCTAATTCCATAGTAAATTTGATTTGGGAGTTATAACTATTTAAAGAATTTAAAATTTGATGCTCTTTTCCTTTTTGGAATTCGCAAAATACATCATCTATACCATTTTATTATACCTAATTCCTCAAAACTGTTGATCCATCAATCTAAATCAGATATGACAATCACCGCTGCAATCAATGGAAGCGGGCTTCCCATAGGAGAGCCACATATCTGTTGGTAGAGTTTATCTTCAATCCTGAAGTTAGATGTTGATAGACATAATTTAAATAAAGTTATTATTTTTGAGCTTTCTGAAGGATTAGTTAAGTTCCGTTCCAATATTTCTTTCAAGTTATTCATTATTAGATGGTGAGGAAGACTGAGGAATAAGGCCACAATATCAAATGACCCCATGATGCAATCTGTCTTTGGTTTTGAGTTTCTCAATTCATTTATAAAATCAGTTATACAGGTTATTGAATATCTATTTGTTGGACGGATGAGAGGAGTTAGGTACGATGATAAGAATCGAGATAAGGGCATGGCGGGTGAGAGGTGATAAGCAATAATAGGTCTAAGGGAAATGTTTTCTTTCTGAATTTTCGGTAACCCATAAATATATGGAATAGAGTTCAATTTAGCTGTGAATTGTTTCAGTTGTGTACCCGTTATAATTTTATCTTTCTCTGAGGCTTTTAACGTATGTGTAAATAATGATATAGCTTTTGAATTATTATTGGAATCTATTTGTTTGAATATATTGGCATCATCCAAAAATACCTGGATCTTTCGTCTATAATCTGTTTTGTTCATAATAACTGTAGTTGATCCTTTATTCGCTTTGGTTATTATTATGTCAGTATTTTCTTTTAACTGTCTGATGGCAATCAATTCTTCCATATTAAGCGAAGGGTTTTTAATCTTCCAGTATTGGCTATTTTGCTGGCGACTAGATTTCTGATATTATTCTTTTCGTGGTGGTTAAAATATGCTAAGGACGTCTCAAGGGCACTAATCGTCAGATAATTATCCGTAGCACTGGGAAGTCTAAATTTTAAACCGTTGTTCAGAATACCTGTTTGCGAGATACTTAAATCTTTACCTGTGAAGTTCAATATTGCATTTTGATCATTCTTATATGGAAAAGAATATTTTTTGGACCAATGCTTCAGTTTGGCCTCATGTTTTCTTCTGATGGCTATATCCTGTCACTTGACCGCTTTGGTGGTGTCAACGATATGATCTGTCAATTCAGGTAGGGGAATTTTGTCCGATACTAAAGCTATGAGTTCTTTAATTGTTTTGCAAAGGAATCTGATTGATGAATGGCAACCATCAATTCTAGCTTTCAGAAGTTTCTTCCGAACTTCAATCATTATCCTCTTTGAATATGAATTATTTACTGGGTCCTTAATAGGCAGCGATGGGGAGATAAAATTAATTTCTTGCCATATGCTGTTGAATCTCAAATTGCAACGCCACCATGTTTTAATCTGTTTTAAATGGCCGCGTTGTCGGCTCTAACGGGGATGCATTATAGCAAACTTCGGAAAGCATTCATACAGTACCACCGTCCAACCTAATTTTTCAGAGTTATAATGTCTTTCTCAGGATTAATTTTTGCGACAACCTAGACAAGAACTATCACATGATTGCTCATTTCTAAAAACGAAAAAAAGTCGTCAATCTGCGCTTGTAGCTCAGCATAAACATTCTGATTATCAAAATAAAATTTTACATCACTTAGAAACAATCCTCATGGAATAATCTACTGGAATATAGGTGGACTCTGTAGAATTATTATTTCCTCGATGAGAATTCACTCACGGTAATAGATGGCAGATCTATCACTGATAAATATGGAAACTTTACTTTTATTCTTCAACTCAAGGATCCTCAGTTATAGATATTTCTATTGTTTCGCCTGCATTACTTGAACTGATTGTTGATCTTACTATTGAATGCCTTCCTTATATTTGGATCATCTACCACTTGTCCCAAAATTAATGGTCTAAACAACAGAAAGGCAAAAGATGATACGAAGTTTCGTTCTGATGACAGGTATTTCTGGGCAGCTGAAAGGGCTAAATCTTACAAAAGCAGCTTGAGGGATTCAACTAATTTACTAGTGGAAGACTCCACAATTGACCCACAGGTCGAAATGCTTACAAGAGAACCCCACGCGGCAATGTCAAGGGTGGGGATGATGACTAGGGAAAGTTCTACATATCTTAGAAAAGTCTGAGCTGCTACCAAATATAATAATTCCACAAGACCTAACACGGTATAATATTTCTTCTTTCTTTGCCCTAATATATCCTATATTTTGCTTTCTATGAATAAAGATACTGTAAAAAATCTACGCTTCAAATTCTCATAACCTTCATTGGTCAAATTAGGAGTATTTTTATTAGAACGAAAAATCTTAGTGCATGTATCATATGTAAATTCCAGTGTTCTTTTTTTCATTCATTTATTTTGTGTTTTTTTTTCCCCTCGGATTTACCCTTTCGAATCTGTTTATGAGCCCAATTGTCTTAATGAGGTTTTCTGGTATATGAATTTCATTTTCTCTCAATATTGATTGTAATCAGGTTTTACTTTTTATCTTCATTTGCAGAGAATACGTGGTAAATCCATGTATTGTAACTTTCTTAGCCTCCAATTTGCCCAGATTAATCTATTAGCATGATTGCCATTATATATCAGTAATAAAATCAAAATTATACATACAAGATTTGGGCTTCTGTACAGAATCTGAATCTTGAATTTCAGATTATTAGCATAACCCAGATTCACTGCCAAACTATAATTTGCACCATTTTCACAACGAATCAAAATTTTAATAGCTAAAAGTGGAGTGAAGTTTTTTTCGCTATAAATTTGAACAAATTATGATTTAAATGACAATTGGCCTCATATTAGATATATATTTACCAATATAACCTCAATTAGGGCAAAAATAATCTATATTTTATGAAGTACGGCGAAAAAGCATAAAAATAAATATCTAGCAGGAGCTGACGTTGCGCGCAACCTTTCCGTTTGGCCAACTTCTAAAAAAAAAAAACACACATGTATATATATATAGTATATTTTAAACTGTATAATAATGACACTTTTATATGTCACATATCTTCCAATTAGTTAGAGCCGATACCTTAAAGGATCCTACCCTTCTAATAAAATGTACACCGTTTCTATTTGCTACCACCCCTATATTTTGTATAAATGCTAGATTTTCATTAATAAAACCTGTAAACCCCTATTTGTATTTAAACTAAAAATGGTGACGTCAAAATAAAGATACAAAGAGCGGTCAGCTAGGGACAACTGGGGGCAGAGGAGGAAAATGCCAAAGCCCAGATTATTTTAGATAATATGACTCATTATCACCCTCCTGTATTTCCCCAATTAATTTTTTTTCTCTTCATTCCTCACTCCTTTTCTAAAACGTAAAGTGAATAAGAACATACTAGATTATAAATAGTAATTACAGTATAAGTAGACTTGATCCTATAAAAATATTCTTTGGTTCTTTTTGTTTTGAATCTACTGAAGTTACCTCAATTAGACAAACGATTCAATCCCTGGTCTGTCGACACTAACTTCTTTGATTCATTATTGACGCATACATCTGATTTGAGGGAATCAAGACGTATTAACTTATAGTTCTAAGAATTTATTATATTTTATTGTTTAAAAAATATTGTAGAGAAAAAATACATCTTGGATTATATTTTTGAAATACGTAAATGTAAGCTTGGATACGATTAAGTAGATAGTATCTGCCCTTTCAAAGACGGGTTAATTGAAATTATCAGACAAAGGAGAGATTTAGTCCTTTGATCTAATAAATTTAGCTTCCCCACTCCCGTATTGACACACACAATTTTTAATTTGATTGTATTATATAAAAAAAATTATCCTTTTCTTATAATTTTAATATCTTATTTTCTTCCAGTTTTAACTTCTAAAATAAAAAATTTCAAATTAGGTTTGAAAATACAGAAAATGATACTTGCTCAGTTTCATTAGTTGATTTGTGTTGTATCTGCAGCTTAGCTATTACCCCATTTCTATTCCAACCTGAATTTACTTTCTATTTGGTCGAAGAGTAATGGTTTAGCAGTAATGAAGGTAGGGCTGAAACTGCTGCTCAGGTCTTCATCTGAAGAGGCCCGCCTGAGTACCATCCTCTTTCCATCTTGTCTAACTTTTATGGTTTTCATTTGGTCTAACCTTTATGGTTTGCATTCGGTCTAATTGGTTCATTAAATTAATATATTATCTTATATCGTGTCCTCCAGTTTTACACTAGATTGTCTTTAAAATAAGCTTATAAAAAAAATTACAAAAAAAAAAATAATAATAAAATCTATCTTCTTTCATCAAGAGATAAAATAGGGCAAAAAATACTTCTTTTTATCTAATTAGCTTAATTTAATATTTGGAAAATTATTATAATTGTTCTGTGTCTTTGCTCTTTTCTATAAAACTTTTTCTTCGCTTATTAATTTTTTACCCAGCCCATGACGTTTAACCACCGAAGCTTTGCTGGAGTTACTTTTTTATACTACTATATTCTAACTAATTATTTATTACAAAAATAAAAAAAAACTCACATGTTTAAACTCTAAATAACAAACTTTATAAATCTTGAAATTCTCATAACGATACTATTTGATGCAGAATTAGCTTGCTGTTTTGACTCAAAATTAATTCAAATTCTGTAGTTCTTAATATTTTACTTTTCCTCCTTTTTCCAAAAATAATTACTATTAATATATATATATATTAAATAATAAAGAAGGCATCTTCTGACCACGAGCACATGTGCTTTTTAGATGGCAGAGCGCCATCTAGTGGAGCAAAAATAAACTAAACGTTTATTTAGCTTGCTACGTGATATTTGGCCAACCCAATTTCTTGATAAATCAAGAAAAGCCATCCAGAACGCGTTTCGCGCTGTTGGCGCTCGTCAGCGTGGAGTACGAGCGCCAACAGCGCGAAACGCGTTCGTGGATGGCTTTTCTTGATTTATCAAGAAATTGGGTTGGCCAAATATCACAGAGCAAGCTAAATAAACGTTTAGTTTATTTTTGCTCCACTAGATGGCGCTCTTCCATCTAAAAAGCACATGTGCTCGAGGTCAGGAGATGCCTTTTTATTTTTAATATCAACACCTGACCCACTTATCTTTTATTTTTTTTCTATTGTTTTTTCATATATATATATTGTAACCAAGTATTTATTCATTTTATTATTTTTATTAACAGAGTGGTCATTTTCCTATTTATCTTTTGCTACTCTGTAAATTCCCCTCGTGGCTTATCTTTTGTTTACTTTTCATAGTTTGTCCTTGCCTGAAATAAATTTTGTTTCCTTCTGAAGTTTTTGTCTTCCCTAATTTTCCACGTGGCAATATATTAAAAACAAAGAAGACATATCCAGACAACGAGCACATGTGCTTTTTAAATGACAGAGCGTCATCTAGTGGAACAGAAATCAACTAAACGTTGATTTAGCCTAATTGACAAAGGTTACTTTTACGAGTTATCACACAAAAATGGAATATAATAGGGCCTAAAGTAAATGTAACTTGAAACGCAGAAAAGCGTACACTCAAGAGTACAAAAAGAAGGAAGTCAATAAAACTCGCGATTGGTAAAATAAAAACAAAACAGTACTTATCTTTATTGTAGCGTTGGTAGGGATCGGACTCGGGTCACACCGGGATGCGAAGAGATCCCCAGACACGGAAAAACACGTAGAAAACACTTTAAGCCTCTCTCCACCAATCTTCACGTTCTGGTCCCCCTTTGCATTCCCTTAGTCTCCTCTTATATACAGACATGGTCACATTCGTCCAATGAGAAGGCCTGAGAGAATGGTTCACGAACAAACGAAGACAGCATTATTCCCGCTAAAAACTGATCAGAAAAAACTGAAAATGTTTGTCAATATAATTTGACAAAAGGTATCCTTCTAAAGAAGAAGAAAGAAAGAAACTAACCAATCTCCCAAACATTCTTATTGTCCCGTAAGGAAAAACTGCCGCTGTCGGAAAGGAAAAAGCTCACGGGAGCCATGTTATAAAGATGCAAAAAAAAAACTAAAGAGAGGAGAAGTAGGCATCCAGGTCGTTCCATAGAGGTGCCTTCCATCTTGTTCCTCCAAAAAAGAAATTAACCAAAAGATTCTGCGCAAACTACGTGAGTTACCATGAGTGATTACCAAACACACACATATATAAATGCTTTAGTAGACCGAGTTTAATGAGAGGACCAATAAGCTCTCATCTGGGACCGGCCGAGCATGATAGGTAGCAACTTTGGGAACTGACAGAAGCCTACTTGATGAGAAACCGAACGATCCAATTTCATCCAGTTCTCTCAAGTCAAAGAACTAAAAGATCTTCTTAACGTCTGTTTCTAAACACTTTCATCCTATCGACATGCACAAACTTTTACATCGTGCATGATGACCCCTCTTACTCTAAAGTTAACATTGGAGACCCTAGCTTCCACACGGAAAGGCCCATATAAGTTGGAGTAACCTTTATTCTTAGGAACAGCTAGCATAACCTGGTCTCCTTTGTCGAAACCTTTGGTACAAGGTGGCCTAGGATTCATAAACTTTTTAACAGAATTACCTGACATAAACTGTCTGACAGTTTTCTTTGCTCTTCGCATCGCCCTTAACCTCTCAGCCCAAGTAGGCTTTCTAAAACTATTAACAGACCCAGCGCTACACTCACAGTTTATGTTAAACTCAGTAGGTGGCAACTTTACAGCCTCATTTTCAATGTGCACCACTGATTTCTCCTCTAATGGGGCTTGAAACCATCGGTTTATGAATACTGGCAACGCAGCTAAGGTCTACATAATCATGGTCTTCTGGTTTCAAGGAAATCATGTTGCAACGTTCCCGTACGGGGGGCAACTGGATATTGAATCTCCTTATATCATTGATTCCCAGAATTCCGTGGTAGCCCTTATCTCCGAGTGACATTAACCAGAACCTTATCTCTCCCAGCTCGCTGCTGTTTTTGTTAACAACTCTACAGGTTTTAACACGTATTACTGCTCGTGGCCTGTCACTGATACTATACGTAAAGTTTTAAGTGCATTGTCCCAATTCTCCTTCAAGACCTTGCACTTTTCAGAATCAATAATACTGACTTGGTTCCTGTATCATATAACAGGTGCCACATATTGCCGTTAATATCAACCTTAACTATTGGCATATTTCCATACTGATATCCGCCATATGAACCTATATTCACTATCTCAGCATTGTCAAGAGTATTGCGGTTGGCAAACATAGAAGACTGTCTTGGGCAATCACTAACAATATGTCCTAACCTACACTCAGGTGGACTCAGCTTGGTTTCGCCCAACAATTTAGTCAGTTTTTCTATCTCACCCCTAAGGCCTTTAATACACTGCTCATTTTCGTGCTTCATCCTGTTTAAACTGACACTAAGCATCTTCATCTCGCCCTTAATGCTATTTATTTCCTTAACCTATTCTATTGAACATACCCCTTTCATAAAGCTGCAACGGTGTTCTACACTATCCTCCGTAACCATGACACTGACTGCTTTGTCTATTGATATAGCCTCACTGCGAACAATAGCCTCTCTATACTTATCGAGCACATTTTCGAGAAAGATTTCGAAAATTAAACTATCGTCAAATCTGAATTCTATCTCTAATGGCCAGGAATCTTTCTTTAAAAAACATAGGACTTTCCCCAACTCTGTTCAAGACCTTCTATTAATTTAAGGCATTCCCTAATACCACGTGCCTTTTTAGGGTACAATATGTTCAGTTTACTAACACTACATTCGAAACTGCTATCGTTACGGATACCTATCTCCTCTAAACTCAACCTAAATTCAGGGGATAGAGCATCGAAGATGAGCAGTGCTTTGACCTCAGGATCCTATTTGCCTACTCGAGCTTTAAGCTCGACTTCCCGATTGAAAGACTCGAGATCAACTCCATTAAACACTGACAAGTTGAGCATAGAGTTCACAAACACGATGGAGTACAAAAAAATTATAATAAAGCACTCAATAAATGTGAAAACCCCGCACGTAAATATTACAGGAATTTACATGTGCAAACACCAGTAATCCTGGCAGAGCTCGCCAATGACAAAATTTACTCTTACGGGTTATCGCAGAAAATGAAACATACTAGGGCCAAAATTAAATGTAACTCGATACACAGGAAAGCTTACACTCAAGAGTACAACACCAACAACAATAAGGAAGTCAATAAAAGTCGCGATTGGTAAAATAAAAACCAAACAGTACTTTTTTATTGTAGCGTTGGTAGGGAGCTGACTCAGGTCACACCGGGATGCAAAGAGATCCCCAGACACGGAAACACCACGTAGAAAAACACTTTAAGCGTCTCCACACCAATTCTTCACGCATTCCCTTAGTCCCCTCTTATATACAGACATGGTCATATTCGTCCAATGAAGAGGCGTGAGAGATTGGTTCACTAACAAACGAAGACAACATTCTTCACGCTAAAAACTGATCAGAAAAAACTGAAAATGTTTGTCAATATAATTTGACATAATCCCTGATTCTGTTCCACTATATGGCGCTCTGCCATCTAAAAAGCACATATGCTAGTGATCACTATATGCCTTCTTTAGTTATAATATAAACACCTGACCTTTTTTATTCCTATTAATATTTTTTCACAGACACACACACATACACACACACACATATATATTTATATATATATATATAATAATAAATAGTTATTTAATTTTATAGTCCAGTTTTGTATTAAGATTATCTTCACTATTATGATCATTTAAAGTAGAATCACTGTTATAATTTTGTTATATAGTTTCTACTCTATATATATATATATATATATATAGAAAAGTCACCCTTTTGCCGGAAAACAAGGTACATTCGCATTTAATTCCTTAAAATGATTATAGTCATATATATATATATCATAAATATAAAGCGAGAGATGTATCTCATGGTACACAATTAAACATATAAAATAATGTATATACTTATAGACTCTCTTATGAATATAAAAATATATACATATATATACTATAAAAAAAGCAATATTAATTTATATAATGAACCCAAAAAATATTAAATTGTTTCAAAATATTTTCAGGCAACGACATCCTGAGCCAGATCACCAGCCGCGACCACTGGCAGCTACGGGTCGACCTCTGGCATGTTAACGGCACCCACGTATATGCCACGTATGAGGACTTCTGGATTGAGGATGAAGCTGCCAAATATAAACTTCACTTAAGTAACTACAAGGGAACTGCGGGTAGGTTCAACTTGATTTCAAATAGTAGACATACAAATTGTGTAAAGGTACACAGCGAGAACCCCTGGCTTCATGGTATGGGGTGGCATCAGCTATGGAAGTCGATAAGACCCCTTTAGTCTTTATTCAAAACACAATGACTGCTAAGCTATACATTACAATGTGTTACCATTTCTTTAGCAGACTAACAATGCATTTTTCAACAAGATAATGCCCGACCCACATGCAGTTCCCCACATCTTTCTCCAATTGAGCATGTATAGGACCTGATGGGAAAATAAATTGGAAATCTCTACAGCTAAGTAACAGCTTCGGCAAGCTTCAACAGCTTCGGCAAAAATGATATGGTTTGGTCTTACATCCCACAAGAAGCCATAAAAACTGTATGGAAGTTTTCCTGAATGTGTGTAGCTCCTTGCATGCGTGTCAAAGGAAGACACCAAATATTGATAAAAGCTGTATATCTCAAATTTACATCACATAAAAAAAAATTCGATTAATTATTTTTCACATTACTAATAAATATTTCACCAAATTTTCGAAAACACATGGTTATTTCTAGGTGATACATTTTTGACGTGACAACGTCTTAAATTAGGTTGCGGCTGGGAGTCACTTATGAAAAAGTGTAACGCCCGGTAACGTTACGATGAGTCATCGAACGAGAGTGCTGCGCGCGCAGCGCTAGAGAATTAGGCGCATTGAATCGGCGCATGCTTGTCTCTGTCTTTGTCTTTCTCGAACGTTCTTGGCGTTGGAAAAACAAGAAAGCGTCATAATACAAGTTCACACGTGTGGTTAAAGTATCGTCAGCTGTGTCTGTAGTGAAAATGTGGAGTGCTTAGATTCGTCATTTACAACAACTACAACAATAAAGGTAAATAATTGTACACTGATATTTCATTATCGTAAACTATGATTGATTGATTAATTGTTAGATTGACACAAAAGTTGAGAAACTGAGTTTATAGGTTATGTCATACTATTGATAAATGTTGATAGTGTTAAGTAAATTATTAGTTTAAAATTAATTAATTAATTAATTATTATTTTACAAATTTTAAATAGTTTCAAATTTATTTAGCAAAAATTTGAACCTTCGATCTGAATAAATGTTTTGATTTTCGAATTGATTCTTTAAAATTACAAATATTAAGAAAAAGTGGCAGATATAAGAAAACTTTATTTAAACTGTGTTGAGCAAGAATTTTAACATCTAATTTAAGTAAATGTTTTAATTTTCAACTTCATCATTTACAATTACAAATTTTATTTAATTTCAAATTTATTTAGCAAAAATTTGAACCTTCGATCTGAATAAGTGTTTTGATTTTCAAATACCAACGCGGCTGGTGGAGTGGCGATCTATCGTAAATTATCATCGACATCTACGGCGGAAGTGTTCCAAGTTGCGATTACAGACGTAACTCGTGTCATTAAAACCAAGGGTGACATGTGCATGACTGAAGTTACTTGCTTCGCCGCTATTACTAGCTTCAAGTTTATACTCGGTGCTGTATATATTCATCCAGGAGCTAGTATGCAGGATATTGGAATGTTACTATGGCAAGGACTCGGTCCGTACATTCACAACAGCCAGTACGTGCCACCGTTCGTGCAAGTTGATTCTAGTATACCGATTCTTCTGTGTGGTGATTTTAACAAAAACGTAAAGCCTGACAACTCGTTTCTTAAATTCATGAAAAATACGTATAATCTTGATTGCGTATCAAACGTTTCTAAGTGAACTACGTTAAAAGGAACAACTATCGACTTGACTTTCGCAAGACACATTACAGCAGAAACACTTCCTTTCATTTCATATTTCTCCTATCATCGTCCTATCCTCAACAAAATCACTCAAATAGGAATTAGTTAAGTTTAAGTTTACATGTACAATGTTTTAGTAAACAAAATATATTTCTATAGTTAAAATTTGTGCAATTCTTATTTTCATTCAATTCCTTGTTCCTATTGTGCAATTTAATTATATTCATATCAATAAATATTCTACCGTTGTCACGTAAAATCTTCGCCCATAAAACCGACTTTACAGGCAACCATTGTTTATGGCCAGTGTATGCTAGTGTATAAAATACTCACACCAAAAAAAAAAAAAAAGCGGATGACGATAGCAGACACTGGTGAGTTTCCAAAGCAAAACCTCTAAATGTGCAAGTTTT
Source organism: Cordylochernes scorpioides (assembly GCA_030710605.1). Taxonomy (NCBI): domain Eukaryota; kingdom Metazoa; phylum Arthropoda; class Arachnida; order Pseudoscorpiones; family Chernetidae; genus Cordylochernes; species Cordylochernes scorpioides. Next base: position 33,796,753 of record CP092884.1, on the reverse strand, counting down.
TTTTATGAATGGACAAAGATAGTACCTCCTACAACAAGATGAGATTACATAGATCCGACTGCTGAAAACCTTTCCTCTCTCCCATTCTTCGATAAATAACTCGGATCTGTGGGGTAAGCCGCTTGCCTAATGAGTAGTAGACAGCCGCTAGAGTCTGGGTTAACTTCTCCTAGGATGTACTGATGAGGGCCGTAGCCCGAGACCTTGGTATATATGTTGGCTTTTGTCTGAACTCGCCAGACATTGTTTTATTTATTTATTTATTATCAAATCAGACGTGATATCCCCGCAAAGGATGCTTGCGTCAAGCAACAACACCAAAATCAGAGAACTATTTCACAGAAACAATTGAAACCAAAAAAAAAAAATAAAAAACAATGAAACAAATACAATACATATACATAGTTAGCAATTAAGGTTTTTTAACCCAGAGAGAAAATCCTTGATATATTTACAAAATTTCCTAAATTTTAAATATGAGTCCTTACTGTTTATAAACCTAAAGAGATCCTTGTATTTAGTGTATTTCCGCTTTCTGTAGTTTTGGAAGATTGGGCATTTAATAAGCAGGTGACTGGAATCCTGCCTTCTCTCTCCACATAAACACCCTGGATCGTCTATAGCTCCTATTCGAAACAGAAAATCTCCGAAGTTTCTGTGGTTTGTAACGAATTGCACATTGTAAAAGTCAGGGCAGAAATATGTTGGGATGCCTGAAGGGAAAAAGAGACGAAAGTAAGCACTCGTATTAGAAAAGTATCTAACATTCTTGTTTTCAAAAAATCATTCATTATTGAAGGAGAATGTTGACTGAATGTTCGGTTGTCTTCTTCACTTAGTTTTTCCAATTCATATATGATCAGGGGGGGTCGGTGGAAGGCTGGTAAAACGTTTGGTTTTCGACCACTACGACCCGGGTTCGATCCCCGCATTGGACACTTTTTCTGTTTAAAAAATATATATATATAAAAAATGCTCCAATGGCCCCCCGATTCTTGCAAAAGTCCAAACCCACCAGCGAGTGCAAGTAACCAAACGGGGCTCTGGCACATTTGTAAGTGCAAAGTCGAACTGCTTTCACATGTGTAGACATGTGGTGCGCTTACAGTAAAAAAAAAAAAGCAGTCGCTAACTACCCACCATGATTATCATGGCCTGTACCACGTGTACTAGGGATAAGCAAAAAAAAAATATATATATATATATGATCAGTCTTGATTCGATAAAATCTTTCAGGAAAAGGATCTTTGCCAGACAGTGGACACAATTTGAGGAAGTGGTTTTAAACTATCTAATTGACCAAAGAACAAATAGGTATTGCATCGAATTTAATATCTGTTTACAGCGGTTGTTTATTTGATAAAACCAAATTTAAGCTCCATATGTTAAAATAGGTCTAATTTGAGTTTTTTACAAAATTAATCTTTTATTAGTTTATTTCCCAAATCTTGCCGCTGGGGAAAAAAGCAGATTTTCCATGCGATGTTTTTTTATTGTTAATCTTTTATCACCATCATTGCGTTTTGTATACAGAGGTTATAAACTAAAATGCAATGTTTTAATGCATTTTTGAAGGGAAATGTGCCATTTTTGGTATATATATTAAAATTGGACCCCTTTGAAATAAGTGTTTATATATCCATCATTGTAAGAATGTATATTAATTTGAATATAATAGAACTATTTTCTAGGTAAATATTTTAATAAAAAATCTTATATTATTTTTGAATTAATTGATCCCAAATATGTGTTACAGGAGACGCGATGATTCGCTCTCACAAAGGGAAGCTATGGTCTACTTTGGACCAGGACAACGACACCAATGATTCCAACTGCGCGGCGTCGTACAAAGGCGGATGGTGGTACGGCTCGTGCCATCATGCCAACCTCAACGGCATCAACTACAACGGTCCGCATGAATCCTACGCTGAAGGCATCAACTGGAAGCCCTTCACCGGGTACTACATGTCTCTCGCGAAGACTGAAATGAAGATTAGACCCCAAAATGTACATTTCAAATAGGCTTTATATAAAAAAAAAAACAATTCGGAAAATAATTTTCAATCAAGCCAAATATAGTTTCACCAAAATAAAATAAGTTTCTTATTCTAAAAATCTTTTGTTTAAAAATTATCATTTTTTGAGAGCATCTAATTACAACATTGCGACTTCAAAATTGCAACATACCTCCAAAATATGATTTTATATTAAAAATATATATGTGTCATTTTTTTCAAATGCACAATACAATTAATTATAAAAAACACTTTTAAAAAAGATTTTATTTAAAATGCACTAAAAATAACAAAATAAATATTTCTGAAGTATTGCTTTTTTTCTGAAGGTACCATTTAACAAATAAAATAATAGACTTAGAAATAAAAGCGGTGGGGGATGATAATCATTTATGCAGCAAATAGGTATAAATTTAATGAAAGGCATAATCTTGCTAATCATTTGCTTCATATAAAATCACATTGATCTCAAATTTATTATTATTGTACCCCACCGCTTTTATTTCTAAGTCTATTATTTTATTTGTTAAATGGTACCTTCAGAAAAAAAAGCAATACTTCTGAAATATTTATTTTTTTATTTTTAGTGCATTTTAAATAAAAGCTTTTTTAAAAGTGTTTTTATAATTAATTATTCACGCTATTTTAGTCGTATATATGCCAGTCCAAAAAAAAAAGCCTTATCACTGAGACGACGTTGGCCTTAAATAGCTGCAAGCCTGCTCGCTGTAGATTGGTCAATTCCTCGTGGGAGGTCGGAAGTGACGTAAGCAAAATCCGTTACTAACAGAACTGCGTCTCTTTGCTTTTGGGAACCCAAAATTTATTGAATTATATTACAAAGTTAGAGACACCCAGTGGATTATTGTTAGGGGATAATTGGTATATACAAAATTTGAATTATAATTAAACAATCGATTAAATAGTTAAAAGTAACAACATACTAATTGAAAAAGGGGAACTATTTAAATAGGTGTCGTGAAATGTATGGTGGTATATTGTTACACACACACCTATATATATCTCTATATATATAAAAGTCAATGTCTGTCTGTTTCGCGATAAACTCAAAAACTATTGAACCAATTGGTACCAAATTTTGCATGTCGCTTTTATAAACCTGAGGAAAATTTCGGCTACATTTTGCTTAGAATTTTTGGCTATTTCTTTTTTACATTTAAGGAACTTTTTTTACGCGGAATAAATACGAGGCTTACGCGGAGTAAATACGAGGCAAAGTAACAACACGAGGCCAATTAAGCGACCAATGAGCGTTCTGCATTTCTTTTCAAGTTGCTTGCGTACTTTTTTTAAAATATCTTTTAATACGAGTGTCACTTTTTTTACAAAAACAAATGCATTACTGTCTCATTTAACAGCCAAAACATGTGTTTGTCTACAATCCATATACCCTTTGGTTTTTATCAGCCTAAAATATTAACATGGCTATTTTGGCATTAGTGTTATTTATGGCTTTCTTTTTTTTTATTAATTTTTGTTCTGGCCTTTGTTTTTTTTTTTTTACAGTCAATATGATACTTCTTAAAATTAAGCAAACAATAGTCAATATGCAAAAAATACATTAGTGAAAAATAGTTGAGCATTCTAAAGATTGACCTGTTTGACATGTTTTGCCATTAGGTTTTTTAGCCTTTTTTTTTCTGCTGAAATGTTGAGAGAGAAATTTGTTTTAGTTACCAAGTTATGGTTAGTGAACAATGTAGTTTTGATATTTACAAACTTAATGATGCTATGTGTGGACAATGGGTTCTTATGTTTAGTTATTGTTGTGATGGCCTTTGTTTTGTTACTTTTCTTTGAATATGGGATAATACTATTATTAAAAAGGCAGACCTTATTGATAAGATGGGTAGTATGCTTTTACCCCTATAGTTGAGTGCGCCCCATCTCCCTATCTATATATATTTCCAACATACTTCTGCCTTTTCTACTAGATAATCAGTTTTGTTCTGTAACTTATTCTGATACTTTGGATTTGTTTTGGGTCTGCACTGTTTTCCTTAAAAGCTTTTTTTTATATACAAAAATATTTTTGGTACTGATTGTGCTATTTCTGTTTTTTTTTTTTTTTTTCAAATTTAATCATCCCATTTGATATGCCTCGCAAAAGATGCCCCATCTCCCTATCTATATATATTTCCAACATACTTCTGCCTTTTCTACTAGATAATCAGATTTGTTCTGTAACTTATTCTGATACTTTGGATTTGTTTTGGGTCTGCACTGTTTTTCCTTAAAAGCTTTTTTTATATAAAAAATATATTTTTGGTACTGATTGTGCTATTTCTGTTTTTTTTTTTTAGGACATATTTTCAAATTCAATCATCCCATTTGATATGCCTCGCAAAAGATCTGCAATTGGAGTAAGAACTCCTGCAGCTCGCCGCATGGCTGCCCGAGCTGCTAGAGGCCAAAGTAGCCGCACATTGGAGAATCCCCAACAGTCTCAAGCCCGCCTCCAAAGTGATCGGCTGCGCCACAGAGTTCAACGCGCATCAGAGACTCCCCAGCAGTCCCAAACACGACAGGAGGCTGACCGGTTGCGGCACTTCAGGCAACGAGCTAGCACTTGGGCTGATATACTCAATGCTGCTTTCCATTACAATCAGGCCCTGAATTATGAACAATTTACTTTTCTTCAGATTGGCCATATGGATAAACAATGTCTGCATTGTACTGCCTTTAAGTACAATGGTGAGCGGCCTGGAATGTGCTGTTCTGCAGGAAAAGTCAGAATTCCTGATTTACCTGAACCCCCAGAAGCTCTCATAACTCTGCTCGATGGGTCTTCTCCTCACTCGGCTGAGTTCATGCAACGTGTCCGTCACTATAACAATGCCTTCCAAATGACATCTTTTGGGTGTGGTAGTCGTGTTGTGTTGCCAGGTTACATGCCAACGTTTAAGGTCCAAGGCCAGGTCTATCATAGAATTGGCTCTGTTTTGCCACCACTCAACTCTGATAGCCGCCAACTACAGCCAGCATTCCTTCAGGTTTTCTTCATCGGAGATAGTAGTGCAGAGGTTACCACCCGCCATAGAAACTTTCCCATCACTAAGCCCCACATTGTTAGCATTTTTCAAGATATGTTGCATCAACATAATCCTTATGTCCATTTGTTCAAAGCTTCCATTGAAAAAATGCCTTCTCCTGATTACAAGTTGGTCATTAAGGCTGACAAAGCACCGCCTGGACACCATCCTCGCACATTCAATGCTCCAACCATTAATGAGGTTGCCATTGTTATTGTGCAGGAAAGCTGTGACAGACGTGACATTGTTCTTTCCAAAAGAGGCAGTGGTGTGCAGAGGATTGACGAGTTTCACAGGTCTTATGACGCCCTGCAATACCCATTGGTTTTTTGGAATGGTCAAGATGGTTATCATTTCCATATCCCTCAGCTGATTGATGGGGTTCCTTCGGCGCACAAGACGGTTTCTTGCGTGGATTTTTATGCTTCACTGCTAATGATTCGTAGCCGTAATCCTGGCATAACAAATTGGTTACTGGCTTTTGGAGATTTGACCCATCAAATTCTGGTCGACATTTATGCCAAGGTGGAATCTGAAAGGCTACATTACATCCCAGCGCATCAAGCTCAACTTCGTGCAACCGAATACATCAATCTGTTAGATGCTATTCGCACTGACAGGAGTCATGCCCTTATTGGAAGACAAGTTATTCTTCCTTCTTCCTTTGTGGGCAGTCCAAGGCACATGCATGAGTATGCCCAGGATTGCATGGCTTACGTCCGTAAATATGGTCGCCTAGACCTTTTTATTACATTTACATGCAATCCTGAGTGGCCTAAGATAAAAACTAATGCAATTCCCCACCCGAGATGCATTTGTTCGGCATGACTTGGTTGCTCGCATTTTTCAATTGAAAGTTACCAAGCTTATAGATTTGATCACCAAGGGTGATGTTTTTGGCAAGCCCCAATGTTGGTGTTATACCATTGAATGGCTGAAGCGAGGGCTACTACATGCGCATATTTTATTGTGGCTTAAAGAAAAGATTCGCCCAAACCAGATTGATTCGATCATTTGTGCTGAAATCCCCAATGAGGAGGTTCATGCTTCACTGTTTCGGACTGTAACCAAAAATATGATTCATGGGCCATGTGGACATGGGTATCCTAATCCTGGCTGCATGGAACGGGGTAGATGCCAAAAGAAATATCCACGGCTACTCTTGGCTGAAACGCAAACAGATAGGGATGGCTACCCATAGTACAGACGTGTTCAGGTTGTGCGCATGACTAATGTTACCATTGATAATAGGTATGTTGTGCCATATTCGCCTCTTCTATGCAGACTATTTGATGCTCACATCAATGTGGAGTCATGTGCTTCAATCTCTGCTATAAAATATATCTGCAAATACATATACAAGGGTTCAGACCAATCAATTTTTGCAGTTACTGGTGCTCAAACAGAGTCTAATGAAGTGCTAGAGTACCAACGTGGTCGATATATTTGTAGCAATGAAGCTGTTTGGCGCATTCTGGGATTCCCTATTCACAGACGCCATCCAATGGTTCAACATCTCTCTGTACACTTGGAAAATGGGCAGCGTGTATATTTTACTTCTGCTAATGCTGCACTACAGGCTCACCGTCCACCTAAGACCACGTTGACAGAATTTTTTGCCCTTTGCCAGCGCGATAACTTTGCAAAAACACTTCTCTATGTTGAAGTTCCTGTTTACTACATTTGGTCTGCTTCTAAATCATGGCAGCCTCGAAAACAAGGCACTTGCATTGCTGACCAAGTTGCTTTTGCTTCTGATGCTATTGGCAGAGTCTACACCGTTCATCCAAATTTTGAGGAATGTTTTTATCTTCGCATGCTGCTTCATAGTGTTCGTGGTCCGACTTCTTTTGCAGCCCTCAGAACAATCAATGGTGTGCTCTGTCAAACATATAAAGAGGCATGTCTGCATTTGGGATTGCTTGAGAATGACCAGCAATGGCATCATTGTATTCAGGAAGCAGTGCTAAGTGAGTCTCCTTTAAAAATCCGGGAACCTTTTGCTATTATTCTTACCTGCTGCCACCCTACCAACCCTCAAGATATCTGGGCACAATTTAAAGAACCAATGTCTGCAGATATTCTGAATCTTGCCGGACAGCAAGCCAAAGACGGTCTTTTACAGCTGACATACGAAATGTCAAATCAGGCTTTAATACTTTTAGAACAAAAAGTTCTGCAAATGACTGGTTTCCATTTGACAAAGTTTGGCATGAGGTCCCCACAGCGCAATGTTACTCACCGAACCAGTCATGAACTTTTAAGAGAAACATTGTATGATCTCAGCAGGCTACTACAATTTGTGGCTTCGAATGAACCGAAACTTGCCAATGTCCCTGAACAAAAGGAGGCTTACGAAAGGATCCTTTCTAAAATTGATTCCAATGTTTACGGATTGTACTTTCTTGATGCTCCGGGGGGCACAGGAAAAACTTTTCTGATCAATTTTCTTCTTACAAAGGTACGAAGTACTGGGGACATTGCTCTTTCTACAGCTTCTTCTGGTATTGCGGCCACTCTGCTGCATGGTGGCAGAACTGCTCATTCGACTCTCAAATTACCTTTAGTTTTGACCAGGGATGAGGTACCAGTTTGTAATTTGAATGCTGATTCCGCAATGGGCGAAGTTCTTAGAAAATGCTAATTTATTGTCTGAGATGAATGTACTATGGCACACAGGCATGCTTTAGAGGCAGTTGACATAACACTTAAAGATTGTAGGCAGGATCAGAGACCAATGGGAGGTGTAGTGTTGTTGTTGGCCGGTGACTTCAGGCAGATATTGTCCATTATCCCTAGAGGTACAATAGCAGATGAGTTGCATGCTTGCTTAAAGGCATCCCCACTTTGGTCATTTGTTGAAAGACTTACTCTTTCAACAAATATGCGGGCTGTCAATTCAGGAGATCCTAACTCACTGTTATTTTCACAATTTTTGCTTCAACTTGGAAGTGGCCAACTTAATGATACGGATGGTAATGTTAATTTTTCAAATGAATTGGTTAACACTGTTGTGTGTGACTCCCTCTCTGGCCTAAAGAATAGTGTTTTTCCTAACATTGGGGAGATGTTTAACCGGGGAAGGGCGAATTACTATCCTTGGCTTTGTGAGCGGGCAATTTTGGCTCCAAGGAATTGTGTAGTTGATGCCATAAATGCTCAGCTTTTGAAAGAAATACCAGGGCAAAGCATTTTATATACTTCTGTGGATTCCACCATTGATGCTGAGTATTGCGTGGAATATACTACAGAGTTTTTAAATTCTTTAGAACCTTCTGGAATGCCACCACATCACTTAGAACTTAGAGTTGGTGTTCCCATTATTTTATTGAGAAATATTGATGCACCCCGCCTTTGCAATGGTACCCGTCTCTGTGTTAAAAGATTGTGGCCTCATGTGGTAGAGTCATAAACTGGTTGTTTTCAAAATGAAGAGGTTTTTATTCCCCGGATTTCTCTGATTCATGATGATAAACATTCTCCTTTGCATTTTAAAAGATTGCAGTTCCCCATTCGAGTTTCTTTTGCCATGTCGATTAACAAGGCTCAAGGTCAGTCCCTCAAAATTGCTGGCATTGACTTGGAGCAACCCTGTTTCTCGCATGGGCAATTGTATGTTGCCTGCTCTAGAGTTGGCTCAGGAATAAATCTTTATGTTTTGGCTCCAGAAAATAAGACTTCAAATTTTGTGTATTCTTCTGTGTTGTCATGAATAATTTTTTTATGCTATTTTAGTCTCTTTTTTTTTTTTGTTGTTATTTGAGTGGTATATTATTTTCATAATTCTTTCTATATACGTATATATTTGTATATATTTGAAAGGTAACATCTCTAGAATTAGAATATTCAAGGACAGTTGCAGATTATTATGATTTATATTAATATTAGTTTTTTTATTATTTTTATTTTTCAGAAAAGCATCTACGAATGTTTGACTTGGGTCTGAAAACATTAGATTACAGAGGCTGCTGGCCAGGCTTGGTCAATCACGGTCACTCTTCTCAAGCAATTTCAATCCCTATCCCTTTTTACCCAAAGAGTGTAATAGACCTACAGAGGATGCACCACTATATATAAGAGTTAACACGCTGGGTAGGGTACCTCGGAGGTTGGGTGGAAAATCTGCCAACTATTTGAACTATATTTAAAACACCTAAATGGATTGAAAAATAAATAAATAAAATACCTAACTACTAATATATTGCATTTTTTGGCATCACAGATACTTTTTGCCTGTGATAATGTATTACTTCGGTGTTGCTATTCTATGGCTCTAATACTATTTATTAGTAATGTTCTTTTAGTATGAAGGAAATTGCACTCGGGAGAATTCCCGGGCGAAGCCGGGTCATTCATCTAGTATAATGAATATAAATATATGCGTGATGATATTGGAATAAGATGACTAAATTATAACAGATAAAATTAATATGTTTGTTGGCTTTTCTCATTTATTTGCTTGTAATTCCAAAGACGTTTTAGATAGGAATCTGAATATTTGGATTTCTAATTCCTTCCATGTCTTGAACATTTATTGAAAAATCCTTTCGCAACCTCCAGCATTGTCGCATTTTTAGCAAGAAAATTTGAAATTGACAGGTTCTGGGAAAAAATAGTTGTTTTTAGTAAGAAAATGATAATGAATATATGTCATAATTTGTATATAACTGTATGCACCTCCGACCTACTATGTATGTACAATGTATGTTTTAAAAGAATTAATAAAAGAACAAAGGTAACTGGAGGATAGAACGCCTTAGAGAAAAACCTAGGAAGTAGGCTTAAAAGAGAAGAAAACTATTAATAAAGTCACAGTTAACCTTCTGACCCCGGAAATCCTAAAAGCTAAGTTTAACGCCCAATATTTCCTGGGCGAGGCCGGACGTATCTTAATTCAAGGAAGTCAGTAAGGACCAATTAGGAGGCAGTACCTAAGTAGGTCAACCAATAGAAAACGGGCACGTTCCATCTCTCGACCAATGGTAAAGAAGATAAGTCTTGGTGTTAAATCGAGAAGCAAGAATTGACAGTTGCTCCTTCGCTCCCAACGAGGTAACATCTGCTCTCGAGACCTCCCCACTCATCCCATAGCTAAGTCAATCACCGCCATGTGATCAGATAATTAATAAGTCAAAACCCGCTCCGCCTTCTTTCTCAAGCTTTCTTTCCTCCAAACCAGTTGCCTTTTTATTTCAAAACCCATCAAGTGTCCTGGCTTATTTCCCTTGTGTGTAATCCTTTCTTACTCAGCCATCACGACTGCGTCACCATTTCAACAATCTTCAACTCAAGAGTAAGGTTTCCCAGCATAGCATATTACCACATATATTTCTGTATCATGTTTGATAATCAGATACAAAATTATATAGGGAAAAAATTCCAAAAGAGCAGAGACCACGGGTGAAGCGAGTTCACTTTTAGTATGCAGAAACAAAACAGAAAACATTCATTCGAGTAGAAGATACAAAGCCAGATCATCTATATACAGGGTGATCCAAAAGTCCCGCACTATTTTAAAAATTAATAACTCCGCGAATATTTGCGCTAGAGCAATGCGGTAAACACCATTGTGTTCAGGATGCAATGGGATTTTTTATGGCAAATAATGAAAAATTCGAAATTGATTTTAGTTACAATTTTATTCGCCAGATGGCGCTCTACCAGAATCAGAGATTCAGCGGCCAAATTGTTTGATAAATTGAAAAATATAACTGATCGGCATGTATTTTTCCTTTTTGAATACCAGGAAAGAACCCTAATAATATCAAATAACAAATTAATAAAACACCACTTCGCCAAAAGTATGAAGAATTGGTTAACGATTTTCAAATACAATCAGAGATATGTAAAATAGGTAAATGCAAATTAAAACATGTAGCAAAAAGAAAATTGATATTTTAGATACGGTTTGTTTCCGAAGATAATAGATTTCTAATATTTTTAATTCAACTCTCACTCAGTATCGATTATATTTATTTTAATTCATTTGAAAAATATGTATCTATCTCTGATAATTTATTTTACTCTGGAATGCCGTTGTTTTTGTCGTGTCCAATAAAGAGCCTCAGATGTATCCATGTATCTCCATCACAGCAGCAGCAATGTCCACTATCTTAGGTGTGTAAAGCTGCTGCTCAGGGTCTATGTCTAATTTTTGCAAGGCTGCGGCCATTGCTGGCTATAGGAATATGTGGGTAGGTGTAAGTTCCACACCAGGACAATTGTTGCATGCCCTATAGGTTCTTGTGCCATCTGGATGTATTGTCATTCCTTTATAGTGTTTTTTTCTAAGTCTTGTTATAGTTTTTGTCATTTATTTCTCAGAGTTTATTTCGCATTTTGATCTTTTCTTATTTTTTCGTTTAATTATCTTGTATTTTGACAAAGAATCAGCGTCAAATAATGACATTTGTTCTTTCCTTTGGCTCAACTTTCTGGCTTCCTTTGCCAATTCGAATGCCATTTCATTACCCCTGATCCCAGCATGGGCAGGGATTCATTGTAGAATGCAGTTATTCTCCAATGGTTCCAGTTGGGTAAGTAACGAGTGTATTTTCTGTGTGATTATAGTATTGCCCTTCTGAATTTCTTCTAGAGCGGATATGGAGTCGCTGTATATTAAAATTCCTTCTGCTTGATGCAGGGATGGTTGGTTAAGGCATACATCAAGGGCTTTCCAGATAGCTGTCAGTTCACAAGTGAAGTTTGACGAAATCTGTCCTGCTCCTTCTTTGATTTTGATGTTTGTTCCATCTTGCAGTATTATGTTAATTCCGGCCCCTCCATTACTCAGGGTAAGGTCTGAAGATCCATCTGTATATGCTGTTGAAGGGCGTGGCCTAGCAATTTTAATCAAGAATTTGTACTATGAGGACATAGCCGTTAATATTACAAACACATTAGACCTCGAAGCCCAAGGTATCAAAGTCTACCTCAATCAAAACAAAGCCATCCACATATACAATATGCATCACCCTCCAAACAATACATTTATTGACGATGGAACAATGGCTCAATTTCTTACAGACAACACTATTATTGTAGGTGACCTTAATGCCAAACATCAACTATGGGGATGTTCTACGCCAAACCCAAGAGGCAAAATACTATCAAACATATTTGACGACAATGCCTTCATGTGCTTAAATGATGGGAATCCTACCCATCATTCCTACAAGCTATAATACTGCACAAGCCCTTGATATAAGTTTTTACTATCCTGACATTTTCCACAAATGCAAATAGAAAATATTAAAAAGTTTTGGAAGTGATCATTTGCCTAATTTGATAGAAATTAGCACCAAGACCAAAACTAGCTCAATTAAGAAAAATTCTGGAACTTCAAAAAGGCTAATATGATATCTTTCGAAAACACCATTATTAAAGCAGCCAAAGTTTCAATACCAAGAGGTAATATTAAGAAATGGATTCCAAATTATACACACCAGGCAAAAAATATTCAAAGACATAACTAAAAGAAATGAACTACAAAAAAGTGCACCCAAAACCAAAAATATTGTAGAACTGAACTGAACATTGTGATTGCAAAAATAAAAAAAGATTATGCGTAAATGTGAAAAGGGAAAAATGGAAACAAACTTGTGAAAACCTGAACCCAAGAAACCCAAATACAAAACTTTGGAATTGGGCAAAACAAATTGACAGAGTCCAGCCACAAACTGAAAACACAAATATGATTAAGAATACAGATGGTACACCAGCAACCAATGACAAAATTGCTGCCAATCTTTTAGATAATTCATATCAAATAAGTAGTAAAATCAAGGTTGAAAAAAGGTCCGAAAGATTATTCATGACTGTAAAAAATGTCACCAGCACTCATAATATTTTCCATGAAAAAATACAATATGAAAGAGCTAGCTTATGCATTAGAAAACACTGACCTAAACAAGACTCCTGGGCCAGATGGAATCCATGGCCGAATGATATCAAACTTGGGCAAAATTGGCAAAGAAAGACTTCTTAATATTTTCAATAACTCCTGGAAAACTGGAAAATTGCCTCAAGACTGTAAAAATGCAACAATAATTCCCATTAAAAAACTTGACAAATCTGCTGATGACCCAAAAAACTACCGACCTATCTCCCTAACAAATATTTGCTGCAAATTAATGGAAAAAATTATACTCAGACGACTCACCTACCACCCCGACACAAGAAATCTCTTACCAGAAGAACAATATGGATTTAGGAAAGGACATGGGACAATAGACCAACTCTTATTTTTCACACAAAAGGTAAAAGATGCACAAAACGAAAAACCAACTAACCACACCATAGCTGCTTTTTAGACCTTACACAAGCTTTTGATAAGGTATGGAAAAACAAGTTAATTACAAAATTATACAAACATTTCAAAATTGATGGAAAAGCTATCACTTGGATAAATGATTCTCTTAAAAATATATAAATCAGGATCAAATATAATGGCACTCTATCTAAAACCTTCAAAATGTACCAAGGATTACCACAAGGATCAGTCCTTAGCCCAACTCTCTTCACCCTATTTATTGCTGGCATAGAAAAATAAATTTCACATAAAACCAATATTGGACTTTTCGCTGATGACATTATTCTATGGAGCAGAAGCACTAACTGGAAAAAAAGCTGAAAGAGATTTAACAAGACTCTTCTCCACCTAGAAAAATTTGCTAATAAACATAAATTAGAATTTAACCCCCAAAAATCTGAAACCTGTCTTTTTACTACCGATAAGAAACTATACAAAATAAGACCAAATATTATACTGAAAGAACAACAATTGCAATATAATAAACATCCTAAATATCTCGGCTACACCCTGGATCCAGAAATCAACTCCAGTAAGCATATTGAAGGATTTGTTAGAAAAGGAAGAGACCGACTAAAAATCTTGAAATATATTTCAGGAAGAGTGGGGAGCTGAAGCAACAACAATAAAATTAACTTACACATCTCTAATGAGACCTATCCTGGAATATGGATATCAAATCTATGGTACAGCATCTGAAACAAATTTAAAATCACTGGAAAGGATACAACTAAGTGCAGCTAGAATTATTACAGGTCTTCGAAAACCCTGCCCTAATAATATAGTACTTTACGAGGCAGACATTATGCCCTTAAAGAATAGAATAAGCTACAATCTGCCAAAATATATAAACAAAATCAAGAGTTATGAAAACAAGCACAGAACTTTCAATTACTTACTTAATTGGGAATCCAATCTAAGACTCAAAAAAGAAGGCCCTCTCCACCTGGCCAAAAGAAATGGATTTTTAAAATATAAAGTGGAAAAATATTATTTAGCTGAAAAAAATATCTCCATGCGAACCACTAACAAAATGTTATTTTTGATGCCACTTTAAATGAAACCACCAACAGACAATACCAAAATCCAGAATACTTAAAACAATTATTATTAGAAATAATTAATAAAATTCCTAAAAATGCAATAACTATCTATACCGATGGTAGCAGAGATGAGTTGGGACACACTGGCAGTGGCTCTCTCATTAAAACCACAAATGGCATTGAGAAAATAAACAGAAGAAACCCAGAATTTTGCTCAGTCTTCAGATCAGAACTTATAGCCATCTATGAAGTCTTAAAATCCATCAGAAACATTAAACATCACGATATATGGATTCTTACTGATAGTAGAAGTGCCATACAACACTTGAGTCACACAGGGGAACTTAGAGACAAAGTAAGCAGGAACATAATTGGTTATCTCCAAAAACTCTCAATACCTCAAAAATTCACCTTCAATGGATACTCTTACATGTTAGCATTGAAGGCAATGAAGCTGCTGATGCGCTAGCGAAAAAAGGCACAAAAGAACCCTTGCTACAGAAAAATAAACTTACTTTTAAAGAAATAGAAACAGTAGCCAAAATAAACAAGAACTGGAGGATCCCACCTAAGCACAGTTGGTATACCCTAGAAGCAGATGGCCACCCAGACCTTTCGGTCCACAAGCCGGCATGCGAAGCATGCCTTCGCTGCTATTCTGTTCAACTCATAAGCCAAGTAACGGTATCCAAACTAGTGATTGGACATTGTACCTTGAAACACCACCTCCCAGACAACGTGTCTGGAAGGATTTCTATACCGGTGGCCTTTAATCACAGCAAAATAGGAAACTATCTACTGTGTCCAGCAGGGACCGCGGGGAGGCAGACCCCGGTCGACTCTGTTCACTCACAGCTGAGGAAAAGCTCAGCTGCCACGTCGTGGGCTTTCTCAAGAAGCTTGCTGTGATTTCTCAGCAGCTCACTCTCGATCGCGCCCCTCGCCCTCCTTCTCTCTTCCTGCACACCCACTACCCTTGGACAATCCAAGACGTAGTGGCGTGCATTCAATCCTTTTCTCCACAGACGCAATCAGGATTGCTCTTAATTACAAATCTGTGGAGACTTGGGGAAGAGCCCATGTCCCGAACTACCCTAATGAGTTTGTGGGACATTACCTTACAGAGGTACTTGGGTGTTGTTACCCCATTGAATAACTCTCTCCCCTTCACAATGTTCCTCCATCTGTGCAAACATAAGTCCTGGACGTGCCCCCTGATCCTCCTATAAACTTCTTTCTTGGTCACTGTGGTCCTCAGTGATCTACCTTTTAAGCATCCTGCCTTAGAGATCCTGTCTGCGAACTCATTACCTTCGATGAGGCTGTGTCTCCTAAACCAAGGGAGCTCCGGAGCCAGCGTCATCATCTCCAGCTCCTGGATTATTTTATCCCCTAGTTGCCCTTTCGCCAGATTGATGGAGACGAGTGCCGACATACAATCTGAATAGAGGCGGTCCGGGCTGAAGTTCTTCTCGGCACACACTCTGCGGGCTACCCTGATCGCAACCAGCTCGGCTGAAAAGACCAATTCGTCCACTCTGAGTGTTAAGTTTTCTTGGAAGATCAGTTCTCCATTAGTGAAAATCACTACCCCAGCTCCAGTATTGGTTCCAGACTTACTCCCATCAGTGAAAACCTCCGTGCCAATCCCTGTCGGCCCTCCAGGACTCCAATTCCACTTTGGCAACCACTGCGGAAGCTTTCTTGGGTCCCTCTTCCATTCCAGGGCACCCGCTTCAAGTCCCAGGGCATCTTCCCTGTTCTCTTAGATCTTCTGTCTGATGGTCTCCTCCTCTAGTTTCAATCCCAGGGGAATAAGCCCAGCGAGGACCAATAAGGCCTCACTGCTGGTAGTGCGATATCCCCCTGTGATTCTCAGTGCCGCTGTCCTCTGCACTCTCTCTAGAGTTGTCGCCACCTTCTGATCCCTGTTTCGGCGACACCAAGCCCTGGAAGCATATAGCAGGATTGGCTCGACACAGGAGAGGTAGAGGTTCTTAAAAATATTACCCTTCTTCTCCCCCCCCCCCCCTGTTGAGAGCCAACCAGGACAGGCCTGCACAACGCCTCCCTGCCTCTCGCCACCATCTCCTCCGCCTGGTATTGCCAACCCATCTTGTCATCAATGACCACCCCCAGGATGGTCATCCTATTGACCAACGCTACCCTCCGTCCTTCGATCCCGATAGCCGGCTTGTGTTCCCATTTGATCCCTTTCCTTTTAGTTCTTATGTCCCTAGGCTTAAAGCTGAGGGCTTTAGTTTTGGAGACATTGAACTTAAGGCCAGAGTCATGGGCCCAGTTCGAGAGAATTTGGAGAGAAGTTTCAACACACTTCTCAGCCTTCGCTCTCGAAGCAGTCTCAATAATGAGGAACTGGTCGTCAGCATAGTGAACCAGCCTGGCTCCCTCAGGGAGCTCCTCCTGGAAAACGGTGTTTATCAGGATATTCCACAGAATAGGTCCGCAGCAAGAGCCCTGGGGGCAACCCCTAGCACAGTTTCCTTCCAACTTCCGCCCACCAAAACTGAGGCTAATCCGTCTATCCCTCAGGAAGTCACGAACCAAGCTGCACAAATTATCAGGACAACCCATGTCCATCAAATTTCTCATCAGCTTGTTCCAGTTCATGGAGTTGAACGCGCCATCAATGTCCAGGGCCACGAAAAGAACCCAAGCACCCTTATTTAAGCCCATCTCAACCCCCTCTAACACCTCGTTCAGAGCTGTGGTTGTGAACTTCCCTTCCCTAAAACCATGTTGGAAAGAGAAAAGGAGCTCATTACTTTCTAGCCAGTGCTTCAGTCGCTGAGCTAGTAGGCTATCCAGGACCTTACCTAGACACGCTAGTAAAGAAAGCATACGATAATCATTAGGAGAATTACCCTTTCTACCAGACTTTTCGAGAAGCACTACTCGGGCAACCTTCCATGCCTCAGGAAAAGTACCAGTGTCCAGGCACCTATTGAATAACCTGGAAAGAAGCGATGGGTGCATCCTTACCAGGGCTTTCACGACCGTGTTATCGATCCCTTCGGGACCAGGATATTTCCTTTTCCCGAACTTGAAAGCCGTCAGTTTCACCTCATTCTCAGAAAAGGGCGGATCTACCAAACCACAAGTGGTCAGAGAGATCTCGTCCTTTGGTTCCTCGTTTCCGAAGTGCCGATCCAAGTTGTTTTTATTTTGTCTTCTGCTTTCGAGCGAGTAGGTCTAGAACACATTCTCTCTGAATTTTCTCATTGTTGGTGGATGAAACAGCACCAGTGATTATTTTGGCCGCTTTTGCTTGAACACTGTCTAGTCTTACTTTTAGCGATGAGCTTGAGGGAGCCCAGACCGGTGTTGCATATTCCATTATCGGCCTTATTAAGGTGGTATATGTTGTTCTGAGAATTCTGGGTGTTGCTCCCCAATTTGTTCCACATAGCCTTCTCAGAATGTTTAGTTTTCTGATAGTTCTATTTGAGGTGCTAATTATGTGTTCTGAAAATTCCAATTCCTCATCAATAATAATTTAAATAATTTTGTTGACATCTTGTCAATACATGCACAGTCTGCACTATTAAAAAAAGATAATATGCATTATATACACTATGTACAATGAATATGGCGCCTCTTCCAGCGCTGCAGAGTTTGTGGAGAATCGCCAGTGGGTCTCCAGCGACACCACGCATTTTGCGATCTACGATGAATACGTAGATCGCGTACTTTGCCGCTTAGGAGATGGTGATGGCGTGGTCCTCGAGACCAAATTGAAAGATACAGGACTGCAGTATCACAACTAGGTATTATGGATTTCTAATTTTATCAATAATTTGTTTGTTTATGCTTATTTTTTTTGTTATATTTATGCCTTTTTCCCTGTGAGTGGAGAAGACGCATAGGTTTGGTTTTATTGGGTTTATGGTCATTTGGAGTTCCATTGCCCACTTCTCCAGTCCTCTCATTGATGTGTTCAGTATTTTTTACGATTTTTCTATACTGCTACTTGTGTGCCATATGGCTATATCATCTGCATAACAGACAACCTTTGTGTCTTCAGTGAGGTAAGGATGGATGTCGTTAATATATAGCAGATAGAGTAGAGGACTGAGCACAGATACCTGAGTTACACCAGCCCATGTTCTTCCTTCCTTGGAAAATTCTCCATTGACCCGAACCTTTAACCTTCTTCCCCTTAAGAAGTCTGCAATCCAGATTAAGGTTTTTCTCTTACTCCGATGTTGTGCAGCTTTTCACGTAATTTCTCCCTCCACACTCGTTCAAAAGCTGAGGTCATATCAAGGAATATATCCGTGGTCTTCTTTGGCGGTTTTTCCTGGAAAGAATCTATTATTGATTGACAGAAGTAAAACAGTTGATCAGTCGTACAGTGCTGGGATCTATAGGCAGTTTGGTAGAGGTTTATTTTATTATTGTTAGTGAGCCAGACTATGAGCCTAGAGTGGATAATTCGTTCTGGTATTTTACAAAGTTTGCTGGTGAGAGCAATTGGCCGATAGTTCTTGTATTCCTTGGCATCTTTGTTTGGCTTCAGTATTGGCACTATAATTGATATCTTCCAATTCTTTGGTAGTTTACCAGTTTGCCATGAAATGTTCAGTATTCGTAGGAGTTGATTATTAGCTTTGTCTTCAAAGTGTTTAATCATTTGACCAAATATTAGATTATCTCTTGGTGACATCTTGGATTTTTTTATTGATAAGTTTAGCTCATTCAGTGTGAAGTCTCTCGAGAAAATATCTTGTTGATGGAAGTTTTTTGCTTGTTTAACTAACTTGTTTATATTATTTTTAGAGTCCTGTCTTCATTCGTATAGTTGAGTATGGAAGTGCTTTAAAGATATTCAACAATTATGTCAGCCATCTGTTTGTTCTCGTTCGCGCTGTTCTATTCATATCGGTTAGAGTATTGGAGGATTGGTGTTGGTGTTGATTGTTCTCTAACACTCTAATCATATTCCAGTGTTGGCTTTCCTTTCTTGGATCCATTTTTTCGCAGAATTCTGCCATTTTTCTTGTTTGCATATCCAAATTTCTTGTTTTATTTTGTGACTAATTTCAATGAGTTCTTTCTGTTTTCTTCTGTTTTATTTTTTAAGAAGTTCATTGATATTGTCTCTCTCTCTGAAATCATAGCCTCGATCTTGTGGTCCTTCCAGTAAGGTATCCACAGGTCTTTACGTCTACCTCTAGGTATCGATGCTTTTGCAGCTTTTGAAATGTTCGAAGAGAATTTTTTCCAAGTTTTTGTAAAGCGTTCTGTAATTCAATTTTTCGTTGCACAGTTCTTCAAGCTTTTCTGTGAATTTTTTTCAAGTCGGCTTTCCTAAAGTTCCATGTTCTTTTATTCTAATGGAGGTTCTCAATTTTGAAGTTTAGGGTTGTTAAAATTGGTCTGTGGTCACTGATTGCACCTCTCATGATTTTCCATTGTGTTGTGGGTGCGATGTTGTAATTTATCGCTGTGATGTCTATTGCGGATTCTGTGCCTGTGGACTTAGATAGGTGTTCTCTCCGTTATTTAACGGTGTAAGGTCGAGGTCTGTTAGCATGTCCTCAACCTGCTGACTTTTGTTATCCAGGACAGGTGATCCCCAAATTGAACTTTTGACGTTAAATTCGCCGAGTATGATTGTGATATCCGAAGACGCTTCACTTAATGTCTCTATTGTGTGTACCCATACAAAATTCAAAGATTTCACGAGCTGAATGTTGGCGATTTTGAGATGCGTCAAGAATTCGCTACATGGGTTTTCCGGCGAATTGATTTTGATGAAAACTGGCTGTCGAATGTTCTGTGGACAGATGATGCTCACTTTTCTCTAAACGGATAATTTAACATTCAAAACAGCCGCATTTGGGCAACAGACAACCCTAGGAATTTTACAGAAATGCCACTTTACCAGCCTAGAGTTACAGTTTTGTGTGGATTCACTTCTTTTATTATTGGGCCATTTTTCTTTGAAAAATCAATGGAAGAACTTTTAAAACCGTTTTTGTAACTGATGAACGTTATGTCCAACTTTTGAGAGAAAAGGGTATTCCCATATTGCAAGGCAAAAGCACTAAGTGAAATAACATTCATGAAAGATGGAGGACCTCCTCATATCTCCCGAGGTGCCAAACAATTGCTGAAGGATATGTTCTGTGAAAATCGTGTGATAAGTCGCCACTTTATATACCAGTGGCCTCCAAGATCACCAGACTTGACGCCTTGCGATTTTTGTTTATGGGGGTACATTAAATCGTGTGTTTATCGATGCTGGCCTACCACATTGGCCATGTTGAAGGCTTCTATCAGATGGCACGTTTTATCAATTTCAACAGATATGTTATTTAATGCTGTCCATTCTGTCATTTATCGTCTGCAGGCGGTGATTGAGAATGAAGGGTGCCACATTGAGCAAGGATTGTGACCTAATACAAGAGAGAAGGCAGTTACCTCATGTGTTATATAAGCCGCCATGTATTATATTATCTACCAATATTTTGCAGCTCTTTGTGTTGGGATATGGGGATAATAAATGCTTTCCTCACATCTTGACTATCTTTTTTTATTTGTGAACAGTAATTTTTTGTTTGTCATTTGCTCAATTATTATGTCGTGCAAACCAGAGTGTTATAACTTCTCGAATAACACTGGTACACACAATTTTTCCCCTTATGTTTAGTTTTCGCTTTTCGCTCATTAGAAGAAATAGCATATGGAATATTTTCTGTATAACAATAACTTTAGAAATTTTGTGAAAAAAAAATAATACAAAATGATTTTACTACCACGTTTTTCAACGCAAAAGGTCGATTTAAAAATTATCTTTATTTGAGGGGAAACATTTTTTAAAATTGTGTACAGTATAATAAACAATGATAACATTTGAGAAGCCCATAGGATATTTGGAATAAAGTACGACAAATATATTTTGTCACTCCCCTCTATATTTCATTTGTTGGATCATGACAAATATCCAGTTAAATAGTCAAGGGTCTCCAATTAGTCAAGAAACTACACATTTCTTATAGCAAGAAATCCTATTAGTAGTGCCATCATAATTTTTGGTACTTTATTAACATATCAAAAATTCGTGTATTGACATCAGCAGTATTTTTCAAACATTCAATCTATTTCACAAAACCCCACATAAAATATAAATATTTTTACTACATGTTTTAATTTGCATTTGCCTATTTTACATATCTCTGATTGTATTTGAAAATCGTTAACCAATTCTTCATACTTTTGGCGAAGTGGTGTTTTATTAATTTGTTATTTGATATTATTAGGGTTCTTTCCTGGTATTCAAAAAGGAAAAATACGTGTCGTTCAATTATATTTTTCAATTTATCAAACAATTTGGCCGCTGAATATCTGAATCTGGTAGAGCGCCATCTGGTGAATAAAATTGTAACTAAAATCAATTTCGAATTTTTCATTATTTGCCATAAAAAATCCCATTGCATCCTGAACACAATGGTGTTTACCGCATTGCTCTAACGCAAATATTCGCGGAGTTATTAATTTTTAAAGTTGTGCGGGACTTTTGGATCACCCTGTATATAAAAATGAATGAATGTATGTGTGTGTGTGGTGTGTCTGTCCTTTATGCCTGACCAAATCACTCATTGGAACGCCATGAAACTTTGGGAAGTCATTTAGTATAGTACTGGGAAGGTTTCTAGCAAATAAAATTTTTGCCATAACTTTTCGCCTAAAAATAATCAAGATGAATATTCTAATTTATCTGTTATAATTCAACAATCTGCTCTAAATATTATCATGCATATAGAAAAAAATGATTATATGCCTCTTCTTTATGCCAGGACCAAACTACTCATTTCATCGCAATTTAACTTTGAGAAATTGTTTAATATACTACCAGAAAGGTTTCTATCTAATTATTAGTTTGAAATACCTTTTTTTTTGGAAAAATAAGGATAAATATTAATTAATATGTTATATTTTCAGCACTCTGATTTATTATCTCTGTATTATCTTTATATATATAAAAATCAAAATTTGTCTGTCTGTTTATCGATAAACTCAGAAACTACTTAACCAAATGTCACCAAATTTTCCACGTAACTACCAATGACCCTGAAGATGAAGAATTTACAATGCATTAAAATTAAGTAAAAAAAAAATATTTTAAAATCTATATTTTATCTTTGTGTATAACTTTATTTATATAGCCACTTGCTATTTGACCATTTAGAACTTTGGGAAAAGTTATAAAGCTATTTTTTGTCAGATTTTCTTTTTTCCTTTCGTTTTATATCCCAAATTCCATTAAAAATTTTATTAAAAATTATCATCATTATTAAGAAGGTTTTCAATGTGTGTCTGTATTCAAATTATTAATGACATTTTTGAAAGTAAAACAGTGTATACGGTGTTAAATATGTATAATGGAACACACACACAATGGTTTAAAATATAATAGAAAGTAAGCTGAATGAAGACAAAAAAAAATGTTAAGAATTCCCTATGAATTGAAATGAAGTTATTTTGCCTATAAAATATCAAAAAAAAATAGACCGGATTGATACACATTCAAAATGGTTAAAATGGCATTTATTAAGCCAAACAGTGTGAAAAAGTAGATACAGTAGAGCTTCCATTGAGAGGATGCCTAAAATCGTAGCTTAACCCGTCTCTCCAAGAGGCAGTCTCTTATTAAAGGTCTATTAGAGATTCTTTAATATCAATTAGAATCTCCAATGAGAGACCACCTACAGGAGAAACAAGTTGAGTCATGTTTTTAGGTGGTCTTTCTTAAGAGACTATATTTACATATATTAAAATCAAAATGTTCTTAAATTAAAAAGTGGACCAATCTCAATGAAAATGGTACCATTAGAAAGAGCGTAAAAAGTATACCAAGAAAGTTTTAAAATAGAAGGAGAAATCGAAGGAAATTCGCTAAAAACGAACGGTTCGCGAGATATTGGCAAAACAAAATAAAAAAAATAAATATACAAAATTTGAAAGGAAATTTGGAAATTTGGCCGTTCTTGGCCAACCTGACAACCCAGAAGTCTGAATATTGGGCAGCTAGCATTGTCATCAGGTTTTAACATGTGTACCAAATTTCATATTTCTAGGTGCCCTATAAGTATATTAAAAATTGATTGCAAGATTTGGCGACAGACATCCAGACAGACAGATAGGCAAGTTAAATAAAAGATTTTTAAAAAAGTATTATTACTATTGCATAAGCTAAAAATTATTGAGTAGTTTTTCTTAAATCTATCAAATATTAATTAGAAATGAGTTAGGTATATTTGCAATCTTGAATGTATGTACTCTATAACAAATACAATGTATGTGGGTGAAATTAAGCTCCTGAAGACACATTTCAACTAAATTATAACTGCTGCATATATTCTCCTTTTTACTGTTGTTAGAGTTAGCAAGTTTCTGAGGTCTTTCAAGATTAGCTCATAAGTGATATAGGGAAGCAAATTTGAAAATGGCATATTTCGTTCACATTTCAGGTCTAATTCCTGTAGTTCGTTGATGAAAAAAAAATATGGTATTATAAAATTGATTAATGTTTTTGGAATGGATAAATGGAAATTGCATAGACGCAAACTATTTCGCTGCGGCTATGGTCGGAGATGATAAGTAACATTTAGTCGTAATAAGACAGACTCTGCATTTTGGACCGAACGCAAATATAAGGAACTAGCCGAATGACCCGGGCAACGCCCGTGTTTTACCCGATTGAATGTTTTGATTCAAATACTATTTGTTACAATTATAAAGTGTGGTCATGTGGCCTAGTGGTCATGGCATCTGCCCGGTAAGCGGAAGGTCGTGGGTTCGATTCCCATCCCGTGACACTTTTTTTATTTTATCCATTCTGACCAAAATCTATCCGTGAACTTCACACAGACAGAATAAGGCAATTATATAAGTAGATATTGGTTGGGTAGGTCGTAAACCTTATTGATAATCGGTTATGTTTCGATTTCTCGAAATAGTTTTAATAGTTTCTTAAATATTATCTATCAAATTTAATATCTCGGCTCATTCCCGCGAAAATTCCTTGTTCATTTAAAATATTCATCATATTTTGGCGATACTTCGAGGTGTCCAGTATCATCGTACTACGTGCGACACTCATGTGGTTAGTCTTGCATATAAAAATCTCTTTGTTACTCGTCAGCTATTCAATCGCAGAGATCCTATGCCGGGTGTTGTCGGGTCGAGTTGTTTAGTGTACTTGCAACCAAGTTTCTAATATCAGATGTCTGTGCATTGCTAAGAGATACGATAGATTACTCAATAGGCACAACTGATCTTGAATGATATTCTATAACTCTGTGTGTAAACAATCCTAAAATTCAAACATCTACTTGTTAACTTCTTCAAAATATTTCAGCCTGATAGATTGACTAAGGAATTTTGGTTTTGATATTGGAATGGCTATTTTCGTGACCATTATAAATAAATTTCATTTAATACAGCAATAAATACATACATTTCTAAGCTTATGTCCATAGTTCTTCTAAAATACCCATTCAAAGAGTCTATCAATAGTATCACTATAAAAGGAAGTTCCAAAAATGCAATATAACAGCGGTATGGTAGATTAAACTGGCGAAACCGCTGAGAGGGTTCACCACTGATGAGCCAGGCCCTCTCATTCATTTTTCCATTGCAGTAAGGGCAGTAGAAATTGTTTAATATCAAAAAGAATCTTACGCCTTTAAAATAGTTTCTAATTTTGATAACAGATGGCGCGCTAGTGCATCATATTATAAATGTTCTAATAAAAGAAACAATTTGATATTTGCGCAAGAGCGATTGCTCGAAGCATATTATATATTTATAAATGTATTTAATTCTACTGTCCTCTAAGCTTATGTCCATAGTTCTTCAAATTACCCATTCAAAGAGTCCATCAACAGTATCACTATAAAAGGAAGTTCCAAAAATGCAATATAACAGCGGTATGGTAGATTAAACTGGCGAAATATATGCTGTTAAATAATTTATCTGATCGCATAAACCAATTGTGTCAAGTCCTTTCTTTTTAAGTATGTTTTTGTTTTCTTTTTTTTTTTATTGCAGGGTTCATTCAGGTTAAGATTGATGATTACATTTGATGGCAATGGGGTAGGAAATATTGGTTATTCTCGAATTTGAAATTCATTATGTTTCATATTTATGCTCTTTCTAATATTGTTGTCGTACTGAAGTGTTGAAGATCTTTTGAGCCTTTCTTTTTGTATCCAGTTTAAATAGGTTCTATGGGATATGTGTTCGGTTTCTTTAGTTTTTAAGCTATTGGTGAATTTTATTGTTTTTAATTGTCTTCTGCTTTCAAGTAGGTCTAGACCACATTCTCTCTGAATTTTCTAATTGTTGGTATTTGAAACAGAACCAGTGATTAATTTGGCCGCTTTTGCTTGAACACTGTCTAGTCTTCATTTTAGTGATGAACTTGAGGGAGCCCAAACAGGTGTTGCATATTCCATTATTGGCCTTATTAAGGTGATATATGTTGTTCTGAGAAATTTGGGTTTTGCTCCCCAATTTGTTCCACATAGCCTTCTCAGAATGTTTAGGTTTCTGGTAGCTCTATTTAAGGTGCTAATTATGCGTTCTATAAATCGCAATTCCTCATCAAGTATCACACCTAGGTATTTTGGAGATCTAATTTTATCAATTATATGGTTGTTTATGCTTATTTTGGAGTTAAATTCATGCCTTTTTTCCTGTCAGTGAAGGAGACCTATAGGTTTGTGTTTATTGGGTTTATGGTCATTTTGAGTTTCATTGCTCACTTCTCCAGTCCTCTCATTGATGTGTTCAGTATTTTTCTGATATTTCTATACTGCTACTTGTGTGCCATATGGCTATATAATCTGCATAACAGTCAACTTTTGTGTCTTCAGTGAGGATGGATGTTGTTAAGGTTGTGTCGTAATTAGATGTACAACAACTCAAACTTGACCATGACTCTTTTTTTAGCTCTTATTCTTTTCGTTTGGCCAACAAAAAAAGTCCAATTTATATACACATATATTCTTACATAATGATACTTTAAAGAATGCAAATAATCTCGATCTATTTACATACACAACACATCTCCCCCTTAATAATACTCCAGTCGGTCTGGGGGTTTCCTGGCTCTCTGAGGTCTAGGACTGCGGACGGGCATTTGCACAACGGCAGGCTCCGGTTTAGGAGTGCAAGAGGGCACGTGCACAGCAGCAGGCCCTGGTCTAGGAGTGCAAGAGGGTACGTGCACAGAAGCAGTCTCCTCCTTGTTTCCTGATGTAACCTCTGGAACCTCCTCTTCACTTTATATCTGACTTCCACCTACAGGCTTCTCTCCTGATGTTCGAGGAAGTATCAAATTTCTTGTCTCCACTTTATTCTTTCTCACAGGTCGCAATTGATTGATATACCTCTTATACACGACGCCCTCGTTACTTATAGGTTCAGGCGCCTCTATCACTGCTTTAATTTTATTTTCTAAGGGATGCAGTCCATATTTATCCATTTTAAACCCTAAATATTCAACCGATTTCTTTTTAAATTTACATTTATATCTGTTTAACTTTAAACCTTTTTCTAGCAATCATCTAAACACTAGATCCAACTTTTGTTCATGATCATCAAAGTATTTTCCTGCAACCAAAATATCATCTATGTAGCAGGCCACACCTGGCAAATCAGCAAATAGACCTTCCATAATCCTCTGAAATTTATTTGGTGCTACCGCTACGTCATATGGTAGTCTTTTATAAGAAAACAACCTCTTTGTTGTGTTTATATCAACAGAGCTTCGGCTTCTTCCGCTAACATTACTTGTAAGTAAGCCTGTGATAGGTCTAGAGTCGAAAGTACGGTGCTTGTAGATAATTTTGAAAAGATCTCATCAATAGATGGAATGGGATACCTATCTAATTCTATTGCTTTATTAGCTGTACATCTAAAATCACCACCATCCTTTTTTAATACTGGTACTATTGGAGCGGTCCAATATGCATGAACTATAGGTTCTAAAATGCAAGAATTCACTAAACGATCAATTTCATTCTCTACTTTATTTTTAGAGAGAAAGGTAAACTTCTGGCCTTACAAAACACAGGAGTCACATCCTTTTAAAAAATATATATTTGAACATCCTTTAGACAGCCCAATCTTTGCTAAACAAATCTGCATATCTATCAATCAAACTATTTCTATTAGATTCATTATTCAATTTTTTGATGCTAAACAATCTAGAATAATCAAGTTTTAACTGTTTAAGCCATTCTCTTTCTAACAAAATCACCTGGATTTTTCATTTACAACTATTAATCGTAAATATTGGTTGGCTTCTTTCACAAAAACATTTTTGCTCTATAATCTCTATTGATTTACCACAAAAGGATTTTAATCTTAAATTTGTTGAAAATAATTTTTTACCTTTCCAATAAATCTTATAAATATCTTTAGGTATTAACGTAACTGGACTTCCTGTATCTATTGTAAAGCACAAAGAATTATCATCTACTGTTAAATTTATTGTGGCATCAGTTTCGCTATCTGCAGAATATATATAGTCATCTTGAACAAATTTACATCCCCACATTTTTACTAGCTTTGCAGACCCTACTTAAATGACCCAGTGTTTTACATTTTAAAACAAGTATTTGTTCTATGAGGGCAAACAGAGGCCACGTGTGGATGTCTTTCACCACATCTATAACACATTATTTCTCCCCTTTGCCTGAAAGTTCTATGCTGCACCATACTATTATTGTACTCACCCTTTTTGTCTTTTCCATTCACAGGGGATATATTGGCCACAAATTTATCTTGTAATTCTCTTGTATTTATCTCCGCCAGTTCGAACGAGATCGCCACTACAAAACTTTATCCAGGGTGACATCGTCGTTTTCTTGTAGTAGCTTCTTTTGCAGGCTTTCCAACTTGATTCCAGCCACAAAACGGTCTCGCATCATGGTTCCCAGCATATCGCCGAAATTACAATTTATTGCTAAATGTTTCAATTCTCTAAGATATTCCGAAATTGATTCTCCTTCCTGTTGAATTCTCTTTAAAAATCTGCATCGCTGTGGTATCACTTTCTTCTTTGTATCCAAATGCAGCTTAATTATTTGAATGATAGTATCATAGGGTTGATCCTTCATTAGACCAGGAAGAAAATGTCGTTTCCCAGCTTCAAAGTTTCAGAATCTGGTAGCGAGGTAAAAATCAGGACTTTAATCTCCTCCTTCAGATGCCAAAAAGAAAGCCTCAATTTTTTGTACAAAAAGATCGAAGTGTCCTCCACTGGGCTATAGCATCTAAAAGGTACTATTAGCTTTAAACTTGTCATACTGATCTTTTCTACTCCTTTGTTTTCTTGATCCAGATAGTTTAAAAGATATAATTGTTATACTTGCATAGACGCCCTTTTCCTCAGCTTTTTACTGGCTCTGTAGATCGCGCATCCTCGTCGCCACTTTTGTTGTGTCGTAATTAGACGTACAAGAGCTCAAACATGACCATGGTCAACACCAAATGTCCAATTTATATACACATATATTTTTACATAATGAGGCTTTAAATAATACGAATAATATTAATCTATTTACATAAACAACAATTAATATATGGGGAGAAGAGTAGAGGACTGAGCACAGATCCCTGAGGTACACCAGCCTATGTTCTTCGGTCCTTGGAAAATGTTCCATTGACCCGAACCTTTATCCTTCTTCCCCTTAAGAAGTCTGCAATCCAGATTAAGGTTTTTTTCTCTTACTCCGATGTTGTGCAGCCTTTCAAGTAATTTCTCCCTCCACACTCGATCAAAAGCTGAGGTCATATCCAGGAATACGGCCGTTGTTTTCTTTGGCGGTTTTTCCTGGAAAGAATCTATTTTTGATTGGCAGAAGTAGAACAGTTGATCAGTTGTACAGTGTATGGATCTATAGGCAGTTTGGTAGAAGTTTATTTTATTATTGTTAGTGAGCCAGACTATGAGCCTAGAGTGGATAATTCATTCTGTTATTTTACAAAGTATGCTGGTAAGAGCAATTGGCCGATAGTTCTTGCATTCCTTGGCATCTTTGTTTGGTTTCAGTATTGGCACTATAATTGATATCTTCCAATTCTTTGGTAGTTTGCCAGTTTGCCATGAAATCTTCAGTATTCTTAGGAGTTGATTTTTAGCTTTGTCTCCAAAGTGTTTAATCATTTGACCAAAGATTAGAGCATCTCCAGGTGACATCTTGGATTTAACTTTCCTATTGATGAGTTTAGCTCATTCAGTGTGAAGTCTCTCGAGTAAATATCTTGTTGATGGTAATTTCTTGCTTGTTTAACTAACCTGTTCACATTATTTTTTAGAGTCCTGCCTTCATTCGTATAGCTGAGTCTTGAAGTGCTTGAAAGATATTCAGCAATTATTTCAGCCATCTGTTTGTTCGTTCTCGCTATTCATATCGGTTAGAGTATTGGAGGATTAGTGTTGGTTTTGATGGTTTTATAACACTGATTATATTCCAGTGATGGCTTTCCTTTTTTGGATCCAATTTTTTCGCAGAATTCTACCCATTCTTCTTGTTTGGATTTCCAAATTTCTTGTTCTATTTTGTGACTAATTTCAATGAGTTCCTTTATGATTTCTTCTGTTTTATTTGTTTTAAGAAGTTCATTGATATTGTCTCTCTCTGCAATCATTGCCTAGATGTTGTGGTCCTTCCAGTAAAGTATTCACAGGTCTTTACGTCTACCTCTAGGTATCGATACTTTTGCAGCTTTGGATATGTTCGAAGAGAATTTTTCCAATTTTTTGTCAATCGTTCCGTGATTTAATTCTTCGTTGCACAGTTCTTCAAGCTTTTCTGTGAATTATTTTCCAGTGTTCTTTTATTCTGTTGTGAATTCTCAATTTTGAATTTTAGGGTTGTTAAAATTGGTCTGTGGTCACTGATTGCACTTTTCAGAATTTTCCATTGTGTTGTGGGTGCGATGTTGTAATTTATCGCTGTGATGTCTATTGCGGATTCTGTGCCTGTGGACTTGGATAGATAGGTGTTCTTTTCGTTATTTAACGGTGTAAGGTCGAGGTCGGTTAGCATGTCCTTAACCTGCTGACCTTTGTTATCCTAGACAGGTGATCCCCAAGTTGGTCTTTCGGCGTTAAAATCACCAAGTATGATTGCGATATCCGAAGACGCTTCACTTAATGTCTCTATCAGGCCTGTATTGATGCTATATTATCGTGGTGATAAACATTTATGATTGGAATTGTTTTATCTGTAAGATAGATTTCTATTGTCTGAGCTTCTGTCGTGCTTTCCCTAGGCTTACTCTGATTATAGGCGATTTCCTTAAATTTGATTTCTAGAGTTTTAATCAAAAGGGCAAGTCCTTCTCCGAATTTTCCCGGTCTGTCCTTTCGTAGTGTTGTATAATCTTTGATATTGAATCTCAGATTCTGATTCAATTTTGTCTCCTGAGGACAAGTAATATGTACATTGTTGTCACAGAGAAGACAAGTCAGCTCTTTTTTTACCTCTGGGTACCATTTATATTGAGTTGTAGTAGATTGAATTGTGTCCTCGTAGTTGATTTCTCATCATGAGCTCGAGCTGCAGCTCCTGACGCGGCGGTTACCCCGGGACGCGGTAGCATTACTGGAGATATCGGTTTTGCTCTTCACTTGAAAATGGGTGCCGTTGCAACGTTAGTCACCTTAGAAACGAACCAGAATTTGGTCAAATATTCCAAGAGTCCAGGGGGGACCGCAAGGAGGTGTGATCGGACTTCTCCCCTTCCGCCTGGAATGCCGTCACTACAGGATAAAGCACTCTTGGTGGATTTTTTAAATTGTGATTCAGAATCTGACCACTGAAGCTCTACGAGCGTTTCGTTCGTTTAAAGATATTCGAAGCGGTAAAGGACCAATGAATTGCTACTCTCTAAAGCGATTGATTAAAAGTTTTGAGGAAACTGGATCTCTGGGAACAAAACCTCGGAGTGGAAGACCATCGACATGCAAGTCAGTGGCTGTTACGGTTTTGCAGAATGTTGAAGCTATTGAAACGTTATCCACGTATGGAGAAGTAAGTGCTAGACAAGTTTTTCGACAAACGGGGATTTCGTATGGAACAGTTTGGAGAGAACACACATTTAGAATTTTTCTATAAAAATACCCTAACAAAATTCAAAGTTTCACGAGTTGAAAGTCAGCGATTTTGAGAAGCGTCAAGAATTCGCTGCATGGGTTTTCCGGCAAATTGATATTGATGAAAACTGGCTGTCAAATGTTCTAAGAACAGATGATGCTCACTTTTATCTAAAGGGAGAATTTAACATTCAAAACTGCCTCATTTTGGCAACAGAAAAACCTAGGATTTTTACAGAAATACCACTTCATCAGCCCAGAGTTACAGTTATGTGTGGGTTCACTTCTTTTATTATTGGGCCATTTTTCTTTGAAAAATCAATGGAAGAACTTTTAAAGCCGTTTTTGTAACTGGTGAACGTTATGTTCAACTTTTGAGGGAAAAGGTTATTCCCATATTGCAGGATAGACAAGCACTAAGCGAAATAACATTCATGCAAGATGGAGGACCTCCTCATATCTCCCGCGGTGCCAAACGATTGCTGAAGGATACGTTCGGTGAAATTCGTTGATAAGTCGCCACTTTATATACCAGTGGCCTCCAATATCACCAGACTTGAAGCCTTACAATTTCGGTTATGGGAGTACATTAAGTCGCGTTTTTATCGATGCCAGCCTACCACATTGACCATGTTGAAGGCTTCTATCAGATGGCACGTTTTATAAATTACAACTATTTAATTGTGACCATTCTGTCATCTATCGTCTGCAGGCGGTGTTTGAGAATGAAGGGCGCCACATTGAGCAAGGATTGTGACCTAATACAAGAGAGAAGGCAGTTACCTCGTGTGTTATATTTTGCAGCTCTTTGTTTGGGGTTATGGGAATAATAAATGCTGTCCTCACATCTTGACTCTTTTTTTTTCTTTCTGTGAACAGTGTAATTTTGTTTTTGTTTGTCATTTGCCCACATCTTATATTATGTCGTGCAGGCCAAAGTGTTATAACTTCTCGAATAACACTGGTATACACAATTTTACCCCTTATGTTTAGTTTATCGCTTTTCGTTCATTAGAAGAAATAGCATAAGGAATATTCTCTGTATCCCTCCCCCCCCCCCTAACTTTAGAAATTTTGCGCAAAAAATAATACAAAATAATTTTACTATCACGTTTTTCAACGCAAAAGGTCGATTTAAAAATGATTTTTTGAGGGGATACATTTTCAAAATTATGTACAGTATAATAAACAATGATAACATTTGACAAACCCATTGGATATTTGGAATAAAGTACGACAAATATATTTTGTCACTCCCCTCTTTATTTCATTTTTGGATCATGACAAATATCCAGTTAAATTGTCAAGTGTCGCCAATTAGTCAAGAAACCACATTCCTTATAGCACGAAATCCTATTAGTAGTGCCATCATAATTTTTGGTACTATATTAACATTTTAAAAATCGTGTATTGATATCAGTATTTATTTTCAAACATTCAATCTATTTCACAAAACTCTATCTAAAATATAAATATTTTTTGCTACATGTTTTAATTTGCATATACCTATTTTACATATCTCAGATTGTATTTAAAAATCGTCAACCAATTCTTCTAACTTTTGGCGAAATGGTGTTTTATTAATTTATCATTTGATATTATTAGGGCTCTTTCCTGGTATTCAAAAAGGAAAAATACGTGTCGTTCAGTTATATTTTTCAATTTATCAAACAATTTGGCCGCTGAATCTTTGCTTCTGGTAGAGCGCCATCTAGCGAATAAAGTTGTAACTAAAATCAATTTCAAATTTTTCATTATTTTCCATAAAAAATTCCATTGAATCCTGAACACAATGGTGTTTACCGCATTGCTCTAGCGCAAATATTCGCGGAGTTATTAATTTTAAAAGTTGTGCGGGACTTTTGGATCACCCTGTATATTGTTACATCATGATTAATGGCGTATTTCTTATATCATTTTTAATATATTTGAAATTTAAATTATATATTTATTTATTTTTATATTCTATGATATTTATTTAAAACAGATTATTTTTTAGATTATCATCATTTGTATTTAGGTACACGTGTGACTTCACTGCTCTCTTTGATGTGAGGAAATAAATAAATTATTCTGGAGGCTACTTAAAGTAGACTTATCTCATTATTCCCTTATATAAATTTGTAGGATGGTTGAAACACGCTCTGGTAAGATGCAAGACCCAGCACAGGAGAGCATCATGCCTGAAGAGTCTGCCAAGCCGCAACCTGGTGCAACAATTGGTAGAGATGCTAGTTCCGACCCAGTTGTCCTGAATCCCAACATCGACATCCCCAAGTTTGATGGAACGGAAGACCCTCGCCCATGGATTGAATCTCTTGAAGAAATTGGCTTCCTGTACCATTGGGCAGACTACATTATCTCTCGTTATGCTGCCATGAATATGATTGGTAGCGCCAAAACCTGGCTGAACCTACACAAGATAAGTTTCACCAGCTGGGAAAATTTCAAGAGCCGCCTAATTCAGGATTTTGCCTCAGACGCCAACAAAGAAGAAATGAAGATGAGGCTAAACAGAATGCAGCAGTGGAATGAACCTGCAATCAGGTTCGCAGAGGATATCCTTGTACTGTGCAACAAGGTCGACCCCCAAATGGAAGAAGAGACTAAAATAAACTGGGTTATTGGAGGGTTAAAGAAAGAATACTATTTTGCCCTTCACCTAAACCCTCCTAAAAATACCAATGAACTTCTAGAAATTTGTAAAAAGCTGGATTTGTTCGAAAAAAATTACCAAGAACGTGCAGAAAAATCAAAAGCTCTTTATAATGGACCACGCCCTCCTCGTCCCCATCATCAAGAGCAATGGAAGAATGCTACGTCGTTCAGAAGACCATATCAGAACACCTCCAAGCCCCAGGCCCCCGCTCCGAGGTACTACCAGAACAAGCCTCTGCCCCAGGTATCTGCCCCTAGACGATCTTACACTCCCAATCCTGAGCCAAAACCGGTCTACCCAAGTAAAACATACAATAAGAATCCAAATTCAAATAGGAATAGGACAGAAGACGGGAGACCAATATGTTTCAAGTGTAACAAGCCAGGACACGTAGCGCGGTATTGCAGAGTCAGGTTTGTAAGAATTGTGGAAGAGGACCCCATAGTTACACAAGACAAGGTCGAAGAAGAAATCCGAATGGATAATGGAACTCAGAAGTCGAGACCTCTGCTCTACGCGGACGTAAGTAATAGCCCGTACTCGAGTATCCCTACAAGGAATAGATATGCCGCATTAGAAGATTTAAACTAAACATCGCGCCTGAGTCCGTCAATCAAAGCAAGTCGACCATAAATGGAATTAAAAAGTTGGACCCCAAATATAAAATGAACATTAACGTGGATAGAATCGGTATCTGCGAAGCTTTGATTGATACAGGCGCCGATCTTTCAGTGGTCGACCTTAATACAGCTCTCAACACAGGTCTTGAAATAATAAATCCTGATAAAATGTGCTCCGGACCCGATGGCAAAGAATTAGATATCGTAGGAAATATTATTTTAAATATAAAATTTGATGACAAAACAATCACACATCAATTTGTGATAATGAGAACACATTTGCGAATATTTATACTTGGACGTGATTTTCTTAAGAAAATGAACGCAAAAATTGATTGTCAGCGTGAAATAATCAAATATGACTTGACAGAAAATCGTGACGTAATCAAATATCAACAGAAGAAAATAAAAAGTGCAAAGGATGCCATTATACCAGAACTTTCTATTAAATTGATTAATGCATTTGTAGAAGCAGAGGATGGCGAATACATCATCGAGGAGAACCATAAAATGTTTCAAACAAATGGACTTCGACTAGCGAGAAGCTTAATAAATGTTGTGAATAAGGAAACATATATCTGGATAACAAACCCTTACCCTCGACCATTAAAAATATTAAAAAACCAAACATTGTGCTTTGGAAGCCAGCCAGCCGAAGTGAATCTTGTGGAAGAAAGTGAACAAAAAGAGCATGAAGAACCCCAATTTCAGATAAACGAAAATTTAGCATATAAGGAAAAGGAGCAATTGAAACAAGTTTGGGAAAGGTACGAGGATTTGTTTTCGTCGGGATTAGGAAGATCCAACTTAGCGAAACATCGGATCGATACAGAAGGCGCGAAACCGATCAAACACAAGCCGTTTAGGGTGAGCGCGAAAGAGCGAGAAATCATAAAAGAACAAATTGATGAAATGCTCAGAGACGGCATAATTAGACCATCCTCGAGTCCATGGTCCTTCCCTGTAATCTTGGTCAAGAAGCGAGATGGTAAGTACAGATTTTGCGTTGACTACAGAAAATTGAATGATGTAACAGTGAAGGATGTTTACCCAATTCCCAGAATTGATGAAGTATTGGATACACTTCAAGGATCCAAATACTTTTCAGCAATTGACCTTAAATCAGGATATTGGCAAGTAGAGGTTGAGGAGAAAGATAAAGAAAAGACAGCCTTCACTACAGCACATGGCCTATATGAGTTCAACGTAATGCCCTTTGGTCTATACAATGCCCCTGCTACATTTGAGAGGAACATGGAAAATATGCTTGGTAATCTTAGATGGCAAATTTGCTTATGTTATCTAGATGACGTAATCATTTATAGCTCGGATTTTTCAACACATCTCAAAAGAATAGAAGCTGTTTTAAAATGTTTTCGCGAGGCTAATTTAAAATTGAACAACAAAAAATGCCAATTTGCTTTCGAAGAACTGGAGATTCTTGGCCATATAACTAATCAACATGGTATAAAACCAGCGGAGCATAATATCAAGGCTATTAAGATTTTCCTCGGCCCAAAAAGATAAAAGAAGTTCAATCATTTTTAGGAATGTGCTCATATTATAGAAAATTTATCAAAGGTTTTTCAAAAATTGCCGATCCATTAACCAGTCTTATAAAAAAGAATGTACCTTTTACCTGGACAGAAAATCAAGAAAAAGCATTTCAAACCCTTAAAGTAGCATTGATAAATCCTCCAATCTTAGGGCACTTTGACCCGAATGCAATTACTTACATTCATACTGACGCATCTAACATCGGCCTGGGTGCAACATTAGTCCAAAAGTTCGGCGATAAAGAAAAAGTTATCTCATATTTAAGTCGAACACTGAGCAAACCTGAGCAAAATTATTCGACTACCGAAAAAGAATGTCTAGCTGTTGTGTGGTCAATGTCCAAGTTACGACCCTACCTATATGGAAGGCACTTCAAAATCGTAACTGATCATCACGCACTATGCTGGCTTAAGAATCTGAAAGATCCGACCGGCCGATTAGCACGATGGGCACTGAAGATTCAGGAATATAATTTCGAAATTATACACAAATCGGGTAAAAAACATCTGGACGCTGATGGTCTATCTAGAGGACCCTTACCTGAAAACAAATGGGACGAAGATTATGAAAGACTATTTCTGAATCAAATAATAGACGAAAAGGATGATTTTATTGAGAATATTAAGGAGAACCTTAGTGGAAACAAGCGTTCAATTACACAGAACTTCAAAGAAGAAAATGGGTGTCTCTACAAGAAAAATCCAAATCCTGAAGGTAGGGCATGGTTGCTGGTAGTGCCAAAGAAGAGAAGGAAGGAAGTCATGAGTGAATACCACAACCATATGCTGAATGGCCATCTGGGCGTCGCCAGAACCACTTACCGATTGAAGAATAAATACTATTGGCCTTCCATGTTGAAAGATGTTTCAGAATTTGTAAAGACGTGCCATCTTTGCCAAAGTCGGAAAGGTTCAAATCACTTGCCTTCTGGACTTCTACAACCTATTCCCCCAGCTAACTACCCTTTTGAAAGAATCGGAATTGACTTTGTTGGCCCCTTGCCATCAACGAAAAGAAGAAGGAAGTGGATAATTGTGTTGACTGATTATTATACCAAGTATGCTGAAACAAAGGCAGTATCAGAAGCAACCGTGAAAGAAGTCTCTACATTTTTAATCGAACATATTATTTTACGTCACGGGGCCCCAAAATTTCTTATTAGCGATAGAGGTTCACAATTCACTAGCAATTTGATGAAGGAGGTAATGAAAATGTGCAAAGTGAAACACTGCTTCACAACGAGCTACCACCCCCAGACTAACGGACTAACGGAACGGCTAAATAGAACTTTAATCAATATGATAAGCATGTATGTGAACACAGACCAAAAGAACTGGGATGAAATCCTCCCTTTTATCACCCACGCGTATAATACCACGATTCAAGAAACCACAGGCTACTCTCCATTTTTCCTGTTGTTTGGAAGGGAACCCATGTCCCTCTTAGACGACGAGAATATCCCAACGGACAGTAACATGGACGATTACGACGAATATATAGAAAACTACTTAGATAAAATAGCAAGGACGAGACAGGTAGTCATTAACAATACAGAGAAGACTCAGGAAAGAATGAAAAGAAACTATGACAAAAAACACAATGAGAAAATCTATGAACCAGGACATTTAGTGGCAGTTTGGACACCAGTCAGGAAAATCGGAAAATGTGAAAAACTATTGAGAAAATATTTTGGTCCATATCAAATATTAAAGAAGCTGTCTAACGTAAATTACTTAATTGAGCCGAAAGATAATCCTGGCCAAGACCCATTGATTGTCCATGTCTCAAGACTCAAACCCTATTTTGAGAGAATTGATGAGGTAACTCACGAGGACGTGACGACCTCTGGAGAGGGGGAAGTGTTACATCATGATTAATGGCGTATTTCTTATATCATTTTTAATATATTTGAAATTTAAATTATATATTTATTTATTTTTATATTCTATGATATTTATTTAAAACAGATTATTTTTTAGATTATCATCATTTGTATTTAGGTACACGTGTGACTTCACTGCTCTCTTTGATGTGAGGAAATAAATAAATTATTCTGGAGGCTACTTAAAGTAGACTTATCTCATTATTCCCTTATATAAATTTGTAGGATGGTTGAAACACGCTCTGGTAAGATGCAAGACCCAGCACAGGAGAGCATCATGCCTGAAGAGTCTGCCAAGCCGCAACCTGGTGCAACAATATACAGTAAACTCTCCTATAACGCGATTAATGTGTTCCGTGTTGTATGAAATCGCGTTATAGGAATTCGCGTTGTACGAAATAAAACTTGTATAACGCGAATGTTGTTAGGGTAAATTGTTAGTGACAAATATCATCTAAAAATGTATTGTATAAAATGATGTATATAGGAAAAATAATTATATACTAAAAAAACTAAATGTTATATTTGTTAGCACGTTTTCTTTGAAGTTTCTTTTAGAAAGAACGAGCTGACCCAATTCGATTCAATTCGATTTATTTCAAACAACAAAAGATAATTACATTACGATTTAATGTTATTTAGTTGTATTTATAACTCAAAAGAAAACAGAAGAAGAAGAAAAACAACAAAAAGAATGATGATAAGTAACAATAAAATTCTATGAATATGAATTATAATTAATTAATAAAATACAATAATAATAATCTATATACAGTGGTACCTCGACATACGAGTTTAATTCGTTCCGCAACCTTGCTCGTATCTTGAATTACTCGTATCTCGAAGCAAATTTCCCCATACAAAACAATTGAACTACCATTAATCCGTTCCAACCTCCAAAATGTCACCCCAGTTATTTTTGTTACGTGGTTTTAAATAATAAAAACGTATTTATAAATATCAAATATTTATTGCACAAAAACAAAAAAGAGAGTGTAAAGAAATAAATTAGATATCCTCACTGGTCTTTGCCACTACGGCCATACTGCCTCGACAAATCAACAACTCGAACACCTTGCTCATGTTTTTCTATAATTTCACGTTTTAATTTAATACTCATCATATTTTTCTTAGCACTTAACTTTTTACAAACTTTCTTCCTATCCATGCTTATAAAAATAAATGAACTAAAACTGTAAATGTAAACGCAACACAAAACACAACTTATCACAGTGGAAGCACGCTGCTAACTGATCGTGATGGCGTGTTACTACCTGTTGTGTTTTAACTTTAAAAGCACACGAAAAAAATCTTGAATTTGTTTATTCAAGTCTCAAAAAACAAAGCTTTGCATATAGAACAAATAATAATGAAGAAGAAGAAAGAAACATTTTAGGAAAAGCAAAAAAAAAACAAAAGTACTGGTCAAAAAGAAAAAATTAAATCACAGATTAATATCTTCAACACTACCGAACCGAACTCGTATCTCGAATTTCGCTCGTAACTAAAAGCAAAAAATCACTTGCTAGTCGGCTCGTATCTCGAAAAACTCGTATGTTGGGGCGCTCGTATGTCGAGGTACCACTGTATATAAAATTGAATGTCTGTCTGTACTCTATAGATTCAAAGACCATACATCCAATCGCCGTGAAATTTTGGGATCTTATTAGCTATATCCCCGGGAAGGTTTTTGAAAAATAATTTCTTGAATATCTTGAATATCCTTAGAGTTATTTGCAGATTTGTAGATTTAACTCGAAAGCAGCGCCCCCATTGCGACGATGATAACAAGTATTTTTATCTATTAATTTTCTTATCACTAAGTTTATTATCTTAAAGATTATTTATCAAAAGTAAGATTTTCTACCTATTAATTGCGCAAAAGTCAAAGTTAGTTTTATCATTTATCTACAACATATATATTGGGAGAATAGATAAAATGATGATTTTGTAATGTAGAAAATTAGGAAAGACAAAATTCAGGATATCGCGGCAATTTATTTGAGACAAGAATAATGATACAATTCCAAGGCAAAGATACTATTCCTTTAACTTCCAATTACCGAGGGAACCAATTAATATTGATTTTATTCAACTTATCGAGTATTTTTCAAGGGACCGGGAAAAAATGTTCACTAGATAAAACGATGATTTTGTAATGTATAAAATTAGGAAAGACAAAATTCAGGATGACACGGCAATTTATTTGAGACAAGAATAATGATACAATTCCAAGGCAAGATACTATTCCTTTAACTTCCAATTACCGAGGGAACCAATTAATATTGATTTTATTCAACTTATCGAGTATTTTTCAAGGGACCGGGAAAAAATGTTCACTTTATCGAGAGATTCAAATTTACGAGTTTCAAATTATCAAAATATATCTTTTTTTATATAAGTTTATAGAGAATTGTTTTAACAAATGTTCGTTAGACAAACCTTTACTCGGGTAAAACCCTGGCGAAGCCGGGTACATCCGTTAGTAATATATAAAATTGAATGTCTGTCTGTATGTTTGTACTCTATAAATTCAAAAACCATACATCCAATCGCCGTGAAATTTTGGGATATTATTAGGTATATTCTCGGGAAGGTTTTTGAAAAATAATTTCTTGAATATCTTGAATATCCTTAGAGTTATTTGCAGATTTGTAGATTTAACTCGAAAGCAGCGCCCCCATTGCGACGATGTTAACAAGTATTTTTATCTATTAATTTTCTTATCACTAAGTTTATTATCTTAAAGATTATTTATTAAAAGTAAGATTTTCTACCTATTAATTGCGCAAAAGTCAAAGTTAGTTTTATCATTTATCTACAACATATATATTGGGAGAATAGATAAAATGATGATTTTGTAATGTAGAAAATTAGGAAAGACAAAATTCAGGATATCGCGGCAATTTATTTGAGACAAGAATAATGATACAATTCCAAGGCAAAGATACTATTCCTTTAACTTCCAATTACCGAGGGAACCAATTAATATTGATTTTATTCAACTTATCGAGTATTTTTCAAGGGACCGGGAAAAAATGTTCACTAGATAAAACGATGATTTTGTAATGTATAAAATTAGGAAAGACAAAATTCAGGATGACACGGCAATTTATTTGAGACAAGAATAATGATACAATTCCAAGGCAAGATACTATTCCTTTAACTTCCAATTACCGAGGGAACCAATTAATATTGATTTTATTCAACTTATCGAGTATTTTTCAAGGGACCGGGAAAAA
This sequence comes from Cordylochernes scorpioides, assembly GCA_030710605.1. Taxonomy (NCBI): domain Eukaryota; kingdom Metazoa; phylum Arthropoda; class Arachnida; order Pseudoscorpiones; family Chernetidae; genus Cordylochernes; species Cordylochernes scorpioides. Next base: position 33,755,231 of record CP092884.1, on the reverse strand, counting down.
ATGTTCACTTTATCGAGAGATTCAAATTTACGAGTTTCAAATTATCAAAATATATCTTTTTTTATATAAGTTTATAGAGAATTGTTTTAACAAATGTTCGTTAGACAAACCTTTACTCGGGTAAAACCCTGGCGAAGCCGGGTACATCCGTTAGTAATATATAAAATTGAATGTCTGTCTGTATGTTTGTACTCTATAAATTCAAAAACCATACATCCAATCGCCGTGAAATTTTGGGATATTATTAGGTATATTCTCGGGAAGGTTTTTGAAAAATAATTTCTTGAATATCCTTAGAGTTATTTGTAGATTTAACTCGCAAGCAGCGCCCCCATTGCGACGATGATAACAAGTTTTTTTATCTACAAGTTTTATTTTCACTAAGTTTATTATCTTAAAGATTATTTATCAAAAGTGAAGTTTTCTACCTAATAATTGCGCACAATTCAAAGTTAGTTTTATCATTTATCTACAACATATATATTTATACAAATAAAAGATTACACGAGGAGCTTCTTTTCCGTTTAATTGCTAGTTTTCGAACCTTGCGGTTCTTCAACAGGCGTGGCTAGTACAACAATACTAACAAGATAAAAGCGCGCTTGAGCCATTATATACAACATCCAAATTTACATACGAAGGGATATTTCAAATATAATTAAAATAGAAATAAGAATTATGACTATAAAATATAAAATTATGCTAATAAAACTTAAAAATTATTAAAATTAGATAAAATTTGGGAAATACATTTATATACGCTAAAAGTTGGAAATGAACAATAAGCAGGGGTCCCTCCGACCAGGTTACACTATGAGGGTTATCTAGGGCGACGCGGAACATATTTATTGCATTAAAACATGGTAGGCTTCAGGAGATCTATTTTTCTGTTAATACTGTTGGTTTGAGTGGAGATGATGGATTCTAGAAATAACCTAATCTGCTTATTACGTATATGTTGATAGAGAATCTTAGGGTGGTCCAGATTAAACTTATGGCCTGTGTGTAATATATGTTGATATATAAGGGATTTAGGATCTCTATTATTTATATTGCGTTTATGTTCTGTCATCCTGATATACGCGGTTCTCCCAGTTTCGCCCACATAGGAAGCTGGGCAATCCTGGCAAGAAACCGCGTACACCGCGCCAGTGGAATGGATGGGGTTGTTAGGTTTATCTGCTTTGGTGATGGGATTCCTGAGCAGGGTTGCAATACTGGGAGGACTATTGTAAAATACCCGAATGCCGTAAGGGCGAAGAATTCTGGAGATGGCAATGGAGTCCGGGGAAAAAGGCAGGAGACAAGTGGCTCTATATACCGTGGTTGACTTTGGAGCAACGGGATCAAACGAATGTTTATCTATGAAATATCTGGGATATCCTGCAGAGGTCAAAAGGGAAATGATTCTGGATTTTTCTATGGTTTTGAATATGGGTATAGAGCAATGTGTATATATTCTTTTAGTTAAGGTCCTAACTGTATTGATTTTATAGGCTATGGGACTATTGGAGGAGAAATGGGTATAGAGAGGTGGAATGGTCTTTTTGTGGAATACTGTTGTATGTAACTTGTGCGGGGTGCGGATAATCAGGATATCTAGAAAGGGTAAAACTAGGTCTATTTCAGATTCGTGTGTAAATTTAATATCTGCATGGAAAGTGTGTAGAGTATCAAGTATGTGTCGGAGCTTATTGGTTTTGGCTATGCAAAATATGTCATCTACATATCTCCTCCAATAATGAATGTCAGAGGGCAAGGTTTGGTTGATCCACCGGTCCAGGGATCCCATCACCACTTCAGATACTATGGATGAAAGTGGGCTGCCCATTGGGGTTCCTCTAATCTGTTTGTAGTATTGGTGGTTGAAAGTGAAAGTGCTGATGGAGAGACACAAGGTGGTCAGCTGTGTCATCTGGGCTATTACTTGCTTGTCAATATTGGCTGTTCTAAGAAAGGACTGAAGTGTGTCTGTAATGAGAGTGTGTGGAAGGGAGAGGTACAGAGAGGTGACATCGAATGAGAACATGGTATGTTGTGCCGGAGGTTGTATTTGAGCTATTTCTTGTATGAAACTAGGTGGGTGAGTGATATTGTACTTGTTGGGGTTGTTTTTCATGATGGGGGACAATAGATTAGATAGAAATTTAGCTAATAAATATGCCGGGGAGAGATGGTAAGCGATGATGGGCCGGAGTGGGACCCCTGGCTTGTGTATTTTCGGAGTGCCATACATATACGCATCGTGTCCAAAGGAACTAGTGAATTGAGCGCATTGTTCATTGGTGATGAGATTCGCCTTCTTCATGTTCCTGAGCGATGTCTTGAATGATTTAATCATGCCGTCTTTTTCCTGTAGTGAAATATTTGTGAACGTGGAGCTGTCTGTAAGAATATTCATCATCTTTTCTTCATAATCCGATCGATTTAACAAAACCGTTTGGTTTCCCTTATCTGCCTTAGTAATGACCAGAAAACGAGCCTTCTGCAGTTTACTAATAATGGGGCGATGGATATGTGCAGATGCCAGCCGATGAGAGGGTCTGTGTAAGACTTGAGCAACGGAATGTCTTATCTTGAGGGATTCCTGGTGGTTCAGAGCACTCATTACACTTTCTACTCCGGCAATCATTCTGGGTATGTCGGGTTTGGCAGGAGGAATGTACTGCAATCCCATTGACAACATCCTCTCCTCCTGTTCAGTTAGGGAAACAGAGGTCAAGTTGAGTATTCCTGTAGGGGTGTTATCTCCAAAGAGTGCGGATTCCGGGAAGCGATACTTTTTTACCCAAAAGGATATTTTTGTTTGCTGCCTGTCTATGAGGATTTTTTCGCTGAGTTTAATGTCGTTAGTGATGGACATGATTATATCTGTGAACTCTTCAGTAGACATAAGCTGGGCGATATGAAAGATGAGGCCTTTAATTGTTTTGGAAAGAAACCTGATGTTAGAATAGCATCCCTGGATCCTCGAGTCAAGTAGGTCCTGTTGGAACTTCTTGGTTAACTTATCAGAGAATGGGTTTCTCACCGGGTCTTTAATGCGGAGGGGTGGGGGAATGAAATTATGGTTCTTACATAACTGATTGAAGCGTAAATGGCATCTCCATCTCGCCAGTTGTACTGATTTTTTCTTAAGTTTGCGGAGATATAAGGATCTATCAGAATTTGGATGGCTCATGATTGTAGAAAAACTAAGGCTATATTTTACGAATAAATGAACTCTGTAGATTTGGTTAAACTTATACAAATAAAAGATTACACGAGGAGCTTCTTTTCCGTTTAATTGCTAGCTTTCGAACCTTGCGGTTCTTCAACAGGCGTGGCTAGTACAACAATACTAACAAGATAAAAGCGCGCTTGAGCCATTATATACACATTGCTCTATACCCATATTCAAAACCATAGAAAAATCCAGAATCATTTCCCTTTTGACCTCTGCAGGATATCCAGATATTTCATAGATAAACATTCGTTTGATCCCGTTGCTCCAAAGTCAACCACGGTATATAGAGCCACTTGTCTCCTGCCTTTTTCCCCGGACTCCATTGCCATCTCCAGAATTCTTCGCCCTTACGGCATTCGGGTATTTTACAATAGTCCTCCCAGTATTGCAACCCTGCTCAGGAATCCCATCACCAAAGCAGATAAACCTAACAACCCCATCCATTCCACTGGCGCGGTGTACGCGGTTTCTTGCCAGGATTGCCCAGCCTCCTATGTGGGCGAAACTGGGAGAACCGCGTATATCAGGATGACAGAACATAAACGCAATATAAATAATAGAGATCCTAAATCCCTTATATATCAACATATATTACACACAGGCCATAAGTTTAATCTGGACCACCCTAAGATTCTCTATCAACATATATGTAATAAGCAGATTAGGTTATTTCTAGAATCCATCATCTCCACTCAAACCAACAGTATTAACAGAAAAATAGATCTCCCTGAAGCCTACCATGTTTTAATGCAATAAATATGTTCCGCGTCGCCCTAGATAACCCTCATAGTGTAACCTGTTCGGAGGGACCCCTGCTTATTGTTCATTTCCAACTTTTAGCGTATATAAATGTATTTCCCAAATTTTATCTAATTTTAATAATTTTTAAGTTTTATTAGCATAATTTTATATTTTATAGTCATAATTCTTATTTCTATTTTAATTATATTTGAAATATCCCTTCGTATGTAAATTTGGATGTTGTATATAATGGCTCAAGCGCGCTTTTATCTTGTTAGTATTGTTGTACTAGCCACGCCTGTTGAAGAACCGCAAGGTTCGAAAGCTAGCAATTAAACGGAAAAGAAGCTCCTCGTGTAATATTTTATTTGTATAAGTTTAACCAAATCTACAGAGTTCATTTATTCGTAAAATATAGCCTTAGTCTTTCTACAATCATGAGCCATCCAAATTCTGATAGATCCTTATATCTCCGCAAACTTAAGAAAAAATCAGTACAACTGGCGAGATGGAGATGCCATTTACGCTTCAATCAGTTATGTAAGAACCATAATTTCATTCCCCCACCCCTCCGCATTAAAGACCCGGTGAGAAACCCATTCTCTGATAAGTTAACCAAGAAGTTCCAACAGGACCTACTTGACTCGAGGATCCAGCGATGCTATTCTAACATCAGGTTTCTTTCCAAAACAATCAAAGGCCTCATCTTTCATATCGCCCAGCTTATGTCTACTGAAGAGTTCACAGATATAATCATGTCCATCACTAACGACATTAAACTCAGCGAAAAAATCCTCATAGACAGGCAGCAAACAAAAATATCCTTTTGGGTAAAAAAGTATCGCTTCCCGGAATCCGCACTCTTTGGAGATAACACCCCTACAGGAATACTCAACTTGACCTCTGTTTCCCTAACTGAACAGGAGGAGAGGATGTTGTCAATGGGATTGCAGTACATTCCTCCTGCCAAACCCGACATACCCATAATGATTGCCGGAGTAGAAAGTGTAATGAGTGCTCTGAACCACCAGGAATCCCTCAAGATAAGACATTCCGTTGCTCAAGTCTTACACAGACCCTCTCATCGGCTGGCATCTGCACATATCCATCGCCCCATTATTAGTAAACTGCAGAAGGCTCGTTTTCTGGTCATTACTAAGGCAGATAAGGGAAACCAAACGGTTTTGTTAAATCGATCGGATTATGAAGAAAAGATGATGAATATACTTACAGACAGCTCCACGTTCACAAATATTTCACTACAGGAAAAAGACGTCATGATTAAATCATTCAAGACATCGCTCAGGAACATGAAGAAGGCGAATCTCATCACCAATGAACAATACGCTCAATTCACTAGTTCCTTGGGACACGATGCGTATATGTATGGCACTCCGAAAATACACAAGCCAGGGGTCCCACTCCGACCCATCATCGCTTACCATCTCTCCCCGGCATATTTATTAGCCAAATTTCTATCTAATCTATTGTCCCCCATCATGAAAAACAACCCCAACAAGTACAATATCACTCACCCACCTAGTTTCATACAAGAAATAGCTCAAATACAACCTCCGGCACAACATACCATGTTCTCATTCGATGTCACCTCCCTGTACCTCTCCCTTCCACACACTCTCATTACAGACACACTTCAGTCCTTTCTTAGAACAGCCAATATTGACAAGCAAGTAATAGCCCAGATAACACAGCTGACCACCTTGTGTCTCTCCATCAGCACTTTCACTTTCAACCACCAATACTACAAACAGATTAGAGGAACCCCAATGGGCAGCCCACTTTCATCCATAGTATCTGAAGTGGTGATGGGATCCCTGGACCGGTGGATCAACCAAACCTTGCCCTCTGACATTCATTATTGGAGGAGATATGTAGATGACATATTTTGCATAGCCAAAACCAATAAGCTCCGACACATACTTGATACTCTACACACTTTCCATGCAGATATTAAATTTACACACGAATCTGAAATAGACCTAGTTTTACCCTTTCTAGATATCCTGATTATCCGCACCCCGCACAAGTTACATACAACAGTATTCCACAAAAAGACCATTCCACCTCTCTATACCCATTTCTCCTCCAATAGTCCCATAGCCTATAAAATCAATACAGTTAGGACCTTAACTAAAAGAATATATACACATTGCTCTATACCCATATTCAAAACCATAGAAAAATCCAGAATCATTTCCCTTTTGACCTCTGCAGGATATCCCAGATATTTCATAGATAAACATTCGTTTGATCCCGTTGCTCCAAAGTCAACCACGGTATATAGAGCCACTTGTCTCCTGCCTTTTTTCCCCGGACTCCATTGCCATCTCCAGAATTCTTCGCCCTTACGGCATTTGGGTATTTTACAATAGTCCTCCCAGTATTGCAACCCTGCTCAGGAATCCCATCACCAAAGCAGATAAACCTAACAACCCCATCCATTCCACTGGCGCGGTGTACGCGGTTTCTTGCCAGGATTGCCCAGCCTCCTATGTGGGCGAAACTGGGAGAACCGCGTATATCAGGATGACAGAACATAAACGCAATATAAATAATAGAGATCCTAAATCCCTTATATATCAACATATATTACACACAGGCCATAAGTTTAATCTGGACCACCCTAAGATTCTCTATCAACATATACGTAATAAGCAGATTAGGTTATTTCTAGAATCCATCATCTCCACTCAAACCAACAGTATTAACAGAAAAATAGATCTCCCTGAAGCCTACCATGTTTTAATGCAATAAATATGTTCCGCGTCGCCCTAGATAACCCTCATAGTGTAACCTGGTCGGAGGGACCCCTGCTTATTGTTCATTTCCAACTTTTAGCGTATATAAATGTATTTCCCAAATTTTATCTAATTTTAATAATTTTTAAGTTTTATTAGCATAATTTTATATTTTATAGTCATAATTCTTATTTATATTTTAATTATATTTGAAATATCCCTTCGTATGTAAATTTGGATGTTGTATATAATGGCTCAAGCGCGCTTTTATCTTGTTAGTATTGTTGTACTAGCCACACCTGTTGAAGAACCGCAAGGTTCGAAAGCTAGCAATTAAACGGAAAAGAAGCTCCTCGTGTAATCTTTTATTTGTATAAGTTTAACCAAATCTACAGAGTTCATTTATTCGTAAACTACAACATATATATTGGGAGAATAGATAAAATGATGATTTTGTAATGTAGAAAATTAGGAAAGACAAAATTCAGGATGACACGGCAATTTATTTGAGACAAGAATAATGATACAATTCCAAGGCAAGATACTATTTCTTTAACTTCCAATTACCGAGGGAACCAATTAATATTGATTTTATTCAACTTATCGAGTATTTTTCAAGGGACCGAGAAAAAATGTTCCCTTTATCGAGAGATTCAAATTAACGAGTTTCAAATTATCAAAATATATCTTTTTTTATAAGTTTATTGAGAATTGTTTTAACAAATGTTCGTTAGACAAACCTTTACTCGGGTAAAACCTGGGCGAAGCCGGGTACATCCGCTAGTAAAAAATAAAACCTAACATACTCCACCCCGGTGGACTAACTTAGTCCTCAGCAAAAGGTAATGGTACTATTTTAGAGACAGTTCTAGTAAGGTGCTCTTGGTGCTTGGTCTTCACCTCGACGACTCGAACTTTTCCGTCTGCTCCCGGAAAGACTTTGGTGATGCGACCAAGGCTCCAATACATTGCTGGTGGTGATATGGCATCCTTGAGCAAGATGAGGTCACCTTCCTTAATGTTGGGTGAGGATTTTTGCCATTTTAGGCGTTGTTGCAAATTGTTTAGGTATTCTCGATTCCAACCTTTCCAAAATACATTTTTATTTTTTTTTATTTAGGCTCCAGCGGTCGAGGTAGTTTATCGGAACATCATCATCATTAGATTCTGGAAGGGCAGTTAAGGGTCTCCCGATTAAGAAGTGTCCTGGTGTAAGAGGATTAAAATCGTCTGAATCTGAACTTAGAGGACAAATAGGTCGTGAATTTAAACAAGCTTCTATTTGAGTTGTCAGAGTACTCAGCTCTTCAAATGTGAGTATCTGAGACTTTAAGCATCTGAGAAGATGAAATTTGAAGGATTTTATTCCAGCCTCCCAGATACCTCCGAAATTTGGGGCGGAAGGAGGTATAAAATGCCAGTTGATTCGTTCATTAGATATGAATTTTTGAATTGTTGAAGCTTTCAATATATCAAACTGCTCTCGGAGAATGTTGTTAGCACCCCTAAAGTTGGTCCCGTTATCACTAAATATATCAGAAGGTTTTCCTCGACGAGAAATAAACCGCTTGAGAGCTGCGAGGAAAGCCGCTGAAGATAGGTCTGATACAATTTATATATGAATTGCTTTTGTGCAGAAACATACAAATAAAGCAATATATGATTTTAATTTTACTTTGGATCTTTTGATGTTTGGTTTCATCAAAAACGGTCCTGCAAAGTGGATTCCAGTTTTTGTGAACGGATTTGATTTCACAATTCGGTGCATAAGCAGATCTCCCATGATTTGCTTGGTAACTTGGCGTTTAGCCCTGAAACACACCATGCATTGGTGTATTAGTTTCTTGACCAAACTTCTGCCTGTAGGAATCCAATATCGTAATCGTAGTGCTGACATGGTCAGTTGAAGACTAGAATGTAAATGATCCAGATGACACTGTCGCACTATTAATTCCGTGATAAAATGATCTCTTGGCAATATTATTGGATGTTTTTCATCAAATTGCAGATTTGAATGACGTAATCTTCCTCCAACCCGTAATAGTCAAGATTCATCAATGAAAGGATTCAAAGATAAAAGCCTTGAGTTAGTTGGTAAAGATTTCTTTTGTTTGCAACAGGTAATTTCTGATTGAAATTCAGAACTTTGGATGAAACGAATGATATTGTGAATTGAACTTGTTAATTCGCTTGTGAAGATAGATGTCCTTTCTTTCTTTCATTGTAAGAACATTGGACTTTGAATGCAAATCTATAAATCCATGCTGTAATTCTAACAAGTTCGTTGATATTTGAGTATTTGAAAATGAAGTCTGGGAAAAGAATATTAGTGGAATGAAAAACAGAGAATGTTTTTCGTCTTTCACCTGAAATTTCTTTCGGAAAATCATATTGAGTTTGAATTGGATCTTCAAAGTTCACATCCGAGTGCCAAGTTGGTCCTCGCCACCAAAGAGAGTGATCCACCAGCTCTGAAGGAGTTATACCTCTGGAAGCGCAGTCTGCAGGATTATCTTTCGAAATGACATAATGCCAGGAAAAATGTAAAGTCAATCTTTGAACTTCAGCAATCCTATTTCCGACAAATGGTTTCCAATGTCTAGATTCAGATTTAATCCAGCTGAGAACAATTTTGGAATCAGTCCATAAAAATACTCTATCAATTTGTAAGCATAAAGAATTGCGAATAGTATCATATAAAGTTGCGAGAAGAAGAGCAGCGCACAGCTCCAGCCGTGGTATGGAAATCATTTTCAGAGGAGCTACCCTCGTCTTGGAAGCAATCAGAGAAACTTTCACTTGGCCTGATTTGAAATGAGATCTTATATAAAATACTGCCGCATATGCAACTTCTGAAGAGTCACAAAAACCATGAAGTTCAACAGAAAGTAAAGCTCCCCTGCACGAGAAGTATCTAGGAATTTGAATTTTATTTAATATGGATAATTCCTTTTCGATTTTCTTCAATTGAGAGCACAAAGTATCAGGCAAGGGATCATCCCAATTTAACTTCTGTTTCCAAAGTGATTGAAGCAAAATTTTAAGACGAATAATAACTGGTGACAGCCAGCCTATAGGATCAAAGATTCTGGAGATGTGGGACAACAAATGTCTTTTAGAATTCGTTTGTTCTGGAATGTCATTAACAAGAATCTGAAAAATGTCCAAGGAAGGATTCCAACAAATACCAAGTATTTTGACACATGAATCACTCTCAAAATCCCAAAGATTATGCCTATCTCCAACCTGTTCTGATAATCCAGAAAGGACCTCTGGGACGTTTGATCTCCATTTCCTAAGAGAAAATCCGGCTGAAGAAAGAAGATTATTGACTTCACGAATATGACATGTAGCTTCTTCAATTGTGTCTGCACCAGAAAGCAAGTCATCAACATAAAAATCGGTTTGTACTATTTTTGAGGCCACTGGGAAAGTTGACACCTTGTCCCTTGCAAGTTGATGTAGGGTACGCATGGCGAGATATGGCGCACAAGACAATCCATATGTCACAGTCAGTAGTCTATAATCCAATAAAGGTTCTGATGGTTTTTTTCTCCAGAAAATTCTCTGGAAATCACAATCCCTAGAATCGATTCTTACTTGGCGATACATTTTCTCTATATCTCCTGAAAAAGCTATTGGGCGTGTTCGAAATCTTATCAGAATGTTGAAGATATCCTGTTGTAGTTTTGGTCCTACATGAAGAAAGTCATTTAGAGATTTGCCATTGCTAGTTTTGCAAGATGCATCAAAAACAACTCTCAAATTAGTGGTAGTGCTTTGCTCCTTAAAAACACAATGATGAGGTATATAATAACATTGTCCTGAAGGTGTATCCAGCTCATCACTGGGAATAAGCTCCATATGATTGATTAAAAGATATTCGTCCATGAAATCACAATATTGTTTTAGGATACTTGGAGATTTTTGTAATTTTCTTTCAAGTGATAGAAATCGTTTCAGAGCATTGATCCTAGATTCGCCAAGAGTTGGCAGCCCAACAGAGTATCTTCCATCTTCCAGAATTTTGAGGTTATTAATATATATTTCTTCACACGAAATTTCTTCTCTGGTTAAAGATTTGGCAGAGGGTACTGACTCCAGCTCCCAGAATTTTTTTAGAAAATCATCTTGTTCCTCCGACGCGAACATAGTTATATCTTGATTGGAATTTTCACCTGACAGTAATATTTTACCTGTAAGTAACCATCCCAATTTGGATCCGCACGCAGTGGGTCCAGATAAATTTTGGAATCTTACCTTCCCGTTAAATAAGCATGGAGCAAGCTCTGCTCCTATCACTAAATCAATCTGGCTAGATTTGTCAAAATTGGGGTCAGCCAACAGAAGATTTTTCAAATAAGGCCAATTATCCTTTTCTATAAAGAAATTGGGCAATTCTGATGTGATCTTATCAATGACTATAGGATTGGCGTTGAATATTAGGTTTGAGAAATGTGGGCTAAATTGGAGAGAGACCTCACCCATTGATTGTTCTACAAGTTTATTTCCCAAACCGAAAACTGTAGTTTTACATTCAGCAAGAGGAAGATTTAATTTCTTTCGACAACTATTTGTTATAAGAGAGAGAGACACCTTTGAGAGCCTGTATCTATGAGGGCTCTACATGTTTGAAGAACCCCGTTTTCCGATTTGACCTTTATTAAAGCCGTAGAGAGTAATATCCGATCATGACTTTTGTTGTCTGCAAAACATGAGACACTGGCATGGGTCAATGGAGATATGTCCGCAACAGGACTTAACATTTCTGGTTTGAACAGATGCAAAAGAGTATGATGTCTCTTATTACATGATTTGCAATTTTGCGTGAAGACGCATGACGATACTCTATGGTTAGATCTTAGACAGTTGTAACATAGACGATTATCTTTTACAAATGTCCATCTTTCAGGTAACATCATACCATTAAACTTAGGACATTTTGTGAATATATAAATATAAATAACCAAAAATGATTTGACAACTCTGTATTTTGTTCTTCTAACTCGTAACTTGTAAACAAGAAGTTTATAATATTTTTGTTCTTTCCTGTTTTTAAATTGGATCTTAAATAAAATAATGATATAAAAAGGGTTTATCTTTTTAATTCAACCCAAATTAACACAATTGGTAGCAGAGTCCGTGGTTTAATGAATATTGTAATAAAAGGAAATAATAGCAGACGACTTAAGCCGAATTGGTATTTATGTGTAAAGCAAAATAAATTTTGTTGTCTAGAGAAAATCTTCAACAAAATATTGTTTTTTCCTTTTAATATTCAATATAAACTAAAAATTGTTGGAAAATAAAATGAACGAAATACCAATTGCAAAATTTGATGGTGATAATTTTCCAAGTTGGAAATATAGGGTTGAATCGATTTTAGAAAGCAAAGATTTGATCAATTTTTTTATTGAAGATCCTCCAGGAGAAGAATCAGAAAGACAAAAATGGAAAATAAAAGACTCACAATCAAAAGGTATTATAACTTGTGCCATGACAGATTCTCAGGTTTCATTAATTCTCACATGCAAAACATCAAAACAAATATGGGCATCCTTAACCAAAAGATATGAAGGAGACATTAAAAAGAAAAGTATTGAGGCACGGAATAATGTTTCTCGTCTTCGGATGTATCCTGAAGAAAGTTGGAAAGACTACCTTCATAGATCAGAAAAATTATTAGAAAATGCCAGAATTATGGGAGCCACCATAGATGATGAAGAATTTATCTATTCGGTAATTAAAGGCCTGCCACAAAAATATAATATTATTGCCATGCAAATAAATACTATGAATAATCCTACACTTTCATATATTAAATCACAGTTTTCCCTGTATCAAGAAAGGTACCATGAGAAAGATTTTTCATCCTCATCTGCATATAAAGCATCACAAAGTGAATCAAAGAAATTTTATCCAAAAAATAAATTTAAATATAAACCTGAGTGTTATATCTGTAACAAAATAGGACACAAAGCTAATGACTGCTGGCATAATCCAAAAAATAAAGGCAATAATAATAGAAGATAAGATCTTAACAAACCCAGCACAAGTGGCTATAAACCTAAATTTGGAAATCAGCAGAAACAAACTGGAAATTGACATAATGAAAAGGCAGCAAATTGTCTGATAGCCAAAAATCAAGAAAAGAGTGAACAGGAATGGATAATTGATAGTGGTGCTACAAGCCATATGACATCCTGTTTTGAACTTTTAAAAGATTCAGAAAATAAGGAAAGGAAAATAATCCTTGCTGTTGACACTCAAATTGAATCCAAAGCTATAGGAAATGTGAAAATCTAAACAAAAGAAGAAAATTTACTTATCCTCAAAGATGTACTATTTGTTCCACAAATCAAAGGAAATTTGTTGTCTGTAGGAAAATTAGTACAAGACTACCAAAGAATAATTTTTAGCAAAGACAAATGTACTATAATAGATTTCAAGGATCAAGTCATATTGGAAGCTCCAAAAATTGATGATTTTTATATAATAAACTCCTCTGATTCAAGGGATGAAGAAGATAAAGTCTTCAAAGTTAATTGGGATATTTGGCATAAAAGATTGGGCCACCCTAATGAAAATTATATGACTATAATGAAAAACAAAAACTTAGTATACAAATTTGATTGCATATCTAAAGGAGACTTAAATGATTGCATTACATGTATTAAATCTAAATACTCAAGAAAACCTTTTAAAAGAATTGAAAAAATTCAAACCTCACAATCATTAGAACTTTTGCATATTGATTTAATTAGGCCCATAAAAGAAGAATCTATTGGTAAAGCAAGATTTATTCTTACTATAGTAGATGACTATTCAAGGAAATTATTCACTAGATTCTTAAAAGCAAAATCAGAAACTCAAGAAATACTTAAAGAATTTATAGAATATATAGAGAACACCACCAATAAAAGGATTTAAAAATTCAGGAGTGATAATGGTACTGAATTCAACAACCAAGAATTGGAATCCTATCTGAAAAGGAAAGGAATAGAACATCAAAGAACTACCTTTTTTTTCCCCTGCTCAAAATGGAAGATGTGAAAGAGCTAACAGAAGCCTAATAGAAGGAACAAGAGCCTATTAATAGAATCTGGATTACCAATAAAATTTTGGGCTGAAGCTATGAATACCTAAACATACCTTAAAAACAGAACTCCTTCTTACCATAATACTAACAAGACTCCAGAAGAAATGTTCACTGGAAGAAAACCTACAGTCTCTCACTTAAGGGTTTTTGGTTGCAAAGTAGAATTCTGGACACCTAAACATAAAAGATCTAAATTTGAAAAAAAAAATACTAAAACAGGCATTTTTGTGGGATATTCTTCATTCAGAAAAGCATATAGAATTTGCAACCCAGAAAATTTTACAATTACAGAAACAAGAGAAGTTGCCTTTTTAGAAAATCAAAAAGGTGCAGAACTATTAACTTCTAATGAACAAGACAACACTGATTATTCAATCATCAAGATAGATAGACCTGCAGAAGAAGAAACAAATTCATCATCAGGAGATGAAGAATCCTCTGTTGAAATTCAGAATCCAGCATCAAATACAAGATACAACTTTAGACACACACATAGACCAGGCTTCTATTATGAACCAAGTTTGAGTGAAGAAGAATATGAAGAAAATTCAATTATTCAAGCCCCAAATGATACTCTATTAATGACTCAGTATCAAAATCATATACCAAAAACTTATAAAGAAGAAATTGAATGCCCACAAGCAAGTAAATGGACAGAAGCCATGAAAAAAGAAATAAATTCTTTATTAGAACACCATGTATGGGACATTGAACCACTTCCTAAAGGAACAAAACCAATCAAAAACAAATGGATTTTTACCATTAAAAATGACCCCATAATAGGAAAAATATACAAAGCCAGATTGGTTGCAGCTGGTTATTCTAAAAAATATGGAATTGATTACTATCAAGCATTTTCACCAGTTATAAGTTCTGATACACTCAGAATATTACTTTGTTATGCTGCAATGCAAAATTATGATTTTAAAAATTATGATATTGAAACAGCATATTTGTATGGTGACCTCCAAGAAAAACAATATATGTTACAACCTGAAGGTTTTGAAATGGGTGATAAAAACATGGTTTGCAAGCTCAAAAAGGCAATATATGGTCTTCATCAATCAGCCAAAGTATTTTATGACACCCTCAAAAGTCATCTTTTAGATGAAGGTTTTAAAAATCTAACCTCAGATAAATGTGTATTTATATATGAGAAGAACAATTCTAAGATAATTCTGGGAATATATGTAGTATATTTTTAGTTTAGATAGATCACAACCTTCTTCTGATATTTATCATAACCCCATCTCTATAAAAAAAATATGTATCAATCTTGTAACAATAGAAGTGACAATAAAACAAAGAAGGAGGTAGACCAGACGACAAAGGCCAGACGTGATAAACAACCCGGCGCCTAACAGGTGTTTATGATAATGAGTTCAAACCCCCCGTCAGCAGGTGGCCGAACAGGTGTCCGGCCAGGTGACGTGATTATGGGAGCCAATCAAAACGCGCCACCACATGTGGGAGTCCGAGTATATAAAGCCCCCCAAGATGGGACGAGAGAGTTGTTCAGTTAGTTGTTTTCAGAGCGACGCCGTTATACGGTCGGGTCTCTCACCCCTATCCGCGATGTAGGCATCCGTGACGCCCGTGGTTCGACTGCCTTCGTCCGTGGTCTACCTCTACCTTCTTGGAGTTACCATCTAGACCTGCCTCTGTCTCTTGCTGTCCCAGTGCGGGAATCCCATCACGCACCCACAACCATGACTGCCCAGTACATTCCACATCGGGATTACTACATATATGTGGATGATATTCTAGCCACATATTCAGATTCAAATATACTAAATCAAGCCATATCAAAAATATAAAATAAATTCAAACTCAAGGAAAATACTAAAAATACCAATTTGCTAGGAATGGAAATATACAAAGAAAATGGCAAAATATTCATTAACCAGAAAGCTTATATTGAAAATATCTTAATAAAATTTGAAATGGAAAACTGCAAAACTAAATCAACACCTTTAGATGTAAATATTGATTTTTCACAATATGAAAACTCCAAGAAATGTGATTGTTATGTATTAATATTCATAGAGATTATTTATCATCATCATTTACTGTACAAATACTTTGTTTTTAATTAAAATGTATGTATGCAAAAATGGCTAGCGTGGCGTCATAATCTTTTAAACTAGATACATAATAAATTGGCGACGAGGAAATCTTTTTTTTTTTTTAAGTTAAAGCTAAAGAAAATCTTTAAATTTGTACTAAGTTAAAGCTTAGGTAAGTTGAATTGTATTTTTAAAAGATGGCAAGTTTCGGAAATATTGAAAATTTCGATCCTAAAAATCCAGAGAAATGGACAACGTACTTGGAGAGAATGATCTTCTTTTTCCTTGCAAATGGAATTGAAAAGATCACGCAGAAAAAAGATATTTTTCTTACTTTAATAGGCCCTGAAACTTATGCATTGGCAAGGTCATTGGCCGCGCCAAAAGATTTAGCTCACGTAGACTATGAAGAGATACTTAATATACTGACTGGACATTTTTGCCCTAAGCCCAATGTAATAGTCCAGCGATACCATTTTAACAAACTTAATCAAGGTGATGAATCGATTGCTTCCTATATAGCAGAATTGAGAGGATTGAGTGAGAACTGTGAGTTTGTTGATCTGGATGATCGTTTGAGAGACAGATTGGTGTGTGGATTAAGAAAAGAGTCGCTTGTGAAGAGATTATTGTCTGTGGCAGCTTTGACTTTTGAAAAAGCCATAAATATAGCAATATGTGATGAATCGGCTAGTGCAGACGCCAGTGTTTTGCAAGAAAGGATTACAGAAGTAAATATGATGAAAAAAGCTAGCAAAACTGAACCACCTAATTTTAAATCGGGCAAAGTTCATTTTAGAGTTTTCAAGAAAATCGACTTATATATTTGCCTTATTCTGTCTTTTTGTCTGTTTGTCTGAAGCTCACGGATGGGATTTTTCATAACCATCGGTGGTTCAGTGGTAGAATGCTCGCCTGCCACGCGGGCGGCCCGGGTTCGATTCCCGGCCGATGCATTTTTTTTTTTTTTACAATTTTTAAAACTCATTTATATATTATACAAGAATGACATCCACGGCGCCAATTTATAATTGTAACGAATAGTATTTGAACAAAAGCATTTAATCGGGTAAAACCCGGGCGTTGCCCGGGTCATTCGTATATAATAATTGTATAAACGAATGCAAGACAAAATCACCGCGAATGTTTCTTTTTTTTAAGGCAATTTCTTTTTAAGGCAATTATCGTTATTTATCGTTAATTTTTGTTTCGATTTTATTGAAAAAAAAAACGATATGGTGCCTTTAAAAAATGATCTTTATTACTATGCAGTTTTCTATTTAGTCAATATACCTAAGTTCATGTTGCAAATGTAATTATCTCTATCGATTTAGTAGGTGAAATGCAAAAAAAAAAAATCGACATGATATAATCTTTATGAAAATTCACATTTTTATTTTTATATTTTCAAGACACACACAGTTTGGGGCGGGACGTTCCACAAGAGAGACATCCACGGCGCCAATTTATAATTGTAACGAATAGTATTTTAATTAAAACGTTTTAAAAACACACAGTTTGGAACGCGACGTTTCACAAGAGTGACATCCATGGCGCCAATTTATAATTGTAACGAATAGTATTTGAATTAAAACGTTTTTAAAATATATACGCACTCGGGTAAAACCCGGGCGTTGCCCGGGCAATTCGTCTAGTGAATAATAAAAGAATTATTTGCATACGTTGTAAAGGAAATCATATGCCAAATGTATGTAAATTTAGAAATGCTAAATGTTTTAAATGTGGCAAGATTGGTCACGTACAAAAAGCTTGCTTAACAAAAATTGGTAAATCTGGAAACCTATATAGGGCTAATAGTAATCCAACTTTATGTTGCCTGAGAAAGGAAAAGATAAGCAATCCTTATTATATAACAGCAAATTTGGATAACCACGATGTACACATGTTAATTGACTCGGGAAGTGAATACTCATTATTAAATAAAGAAACCTTTCTTGAATATTGGAAATTGACGCAACTTAAAAGATCTGAGATACTTCTAATTACTTGGTCATCCAGTCAAGTAAAAATTCTTGGGGTACTCTATGTTAAAGCAAGACTATCCCATGGTAGTAGAAGTTTGCCAATTTTAGTGGCTGATGGTTTAGGTCCCAACATTCTGGGAAGGCAATGGTTTTCAGCTTTTTGCCGGAAGTTAATTTTTTTAATTCATTGGAAACTAATCCTATTTCACCTGATTTCGAGGAATTGTTTAAGGAGCAAATTGATGTCTATAATGGGCCATTAATTCACATTGATATTCCTGATAATGCTGAGCCCAAATTTGTAAAGGCCAGAACCGTGCCATTTGCTCTGAGAGAACTAGTAGATGAAAAATTAAAATCACTAGAGGAACAAGGTGTTATCGAACAGGTTAAATTTACCAAATGGGCATCACCAATTGTGACGGTCCTAAAGAATGATGGCACTATAAGAATATGCCACGATTATAAATCAACAGTTAATTTATACTCTAATCCTGATAAATATCCGTTGCCTACAATTCCGCAACTATTGGATAAGTTGAGAGGAGGCAGAGTGTTTACTAAGTTGGATATGCCTCAAGCATATCAGCAGTTGAAAGTGGATGAAACATCTTCAGAGATTCTCGCTATTAATACACCTAGAGGATTATATAAGGTGAAGCGTCTTCCTTTTGGCTTAAATTCAGCCGTGGGAACATTCCAGAGATTCATGGATACTCTTCTGAGTGGAATTGATGGAGTTGCAGTATATTTAGATGATGTCCTGATTTCAGGAAGAGATTGTGATGATCTTTAAAGAAAAACTGAAAGGGTACTGCTACGCTTCAGAGAATCTGGACTTCGTCTTAAAAGAGACAAATGCAAATTCTTCGTGTCTGAAATTGATTTTTTAGGACTTAAAATTGACTATAGAGGAGTTCATCCATCTGATGAAAAGCTAAGAGCTATTAAAGACGCTAGACCGCCATGTAATAAAAAAAGAATTAAAGTCTTTCCTTGGACTTCTTAATTATTATGAGAGGTTTTTGAATAATAAAGCCACAGTGGCTGAACCTCTCCATAGACTGTTGGACAGTAATAATCCATGGAAATGGAATAAAGAACATCAAAGATCTTTTGCAGAGGTTAAAAACTTGATTAGCTCTAAATCTGTTTTAGCACATTTTAATGAAGATCTGCCTATTTTGGTCAACTGTGATGCGTCGGAGTATGGTGTTGGAGCCATTTTGTCGCAAATAGACCATGGTATTGAAAGACCAGTTGTGTTCGCCTCTCGGACTTTAAATAAAACCGAAAGAAGATATGCAGTAATTGATAAAGAGGCATTAGCGGTTATTTTTGGTGTATCAAAATTTTCACAGTATCTTCTAGGGAGAAAATTTAAAATATTGACGGATCATAAGCCCCTAGTTGGAATATTCAACCCCAAAAAGCCGATACCTCAAGTGCTATCGCCACGCATGTTGAGATGGTGTTTGACTCTGGCTGCGTATACTTATACTATAGAGTATAAACCGGGAAAAGTAAACTGTAATGCCGATGCATTAAGTAGACTTCCTTTAAATGAATGTCCAAGTGTAGTTCCGAACCCTTCAGAGGTGTTCTTTATAGAATCGGAACATGCTGCAATTAATTCTTCGGAAGTGGCAAAACTAACTAGTAAAGATCCAATCCTTTCTAGGGTTAAATTCTGGGCAATGAATGGGTGGCCTGAAAGGAGAGTTGATGATAAATATAAAGATTTTGTCTCCAAATCTAATGAAATATCAGTGCATAAAGATTGTTTATTGTGGGGGAGCAGGGTGATTATACCTGAAAGATTAAGAAAAGATATTTTAAATCTTTTACATGATACTCATATGGGCATAGTGGGGACAAAAGCGCTAGCTCGAGGATTATGCTGGTGGCCCAAGATGGATGGAGATATTGAACGGATGATATCCAGTTGTGCGGTTTGTTTGTCGTGTAGTCACGATCCGCCAAAAACTGACGTATATCCTTGGATTTGGCCATCAAGACCTTGGTCGAGACTACATATTGATCATGCGGGTCCCTTTCAAGGAAAACTTTTTCTGGTTGTAGTGGATGCCTATTCTAAGTGGATTGAGGCAAAAATCGTGTCTACAACATCTACTGAAACTACCATCAATAGTCTAAAAGAAATATTCGCGACTCACGGGTTGCCGGATGTGATAGTTTCAGATAATGGTACGTCCTTCACATCGGAACTTTTCAGGACTTTCTTAAAAAGAAATGGCGTGAGGCACATCTTGTGTGCGCCTTATCATGCAGCGTCAAATGGGCAGGTGGAGAGAGCTATTCAGACGCTTAAAAATCTGTTAAGAAAGAACAGCTCGGGAAATTGGACGACTAGATTATCTAGATCTTTGTTATTCATGAGAATAGCTATAAACAGCACGACGCAGAAATCCCCAGCTCAGTTGCTGATGAACAGAAACCTGAAGAGTCTCTTAAATAAATTTCATCCTGAGAGTGTGTCGGAGGGAAGGATGCGACAGGAAGACAGATTTATAAGAAATTGGAAACCCCATAGAGCAGTAAATAAAAGACAGGCAGTTATAGCACGAGGGTTCCATGGCCCCAGATGGCTACCAGTGCAAGAAAAAACTGGTCCTGTTTCTATTAAGGTAGAGACTGATGACGGAGAAATTTTAAACCGGCATTCGGATCAAGTCCGAGATTGTGGAGAAAGTGAAGCAACTCCGTCTACATCGTCAACTCCACAAGAGTCAACTAATATTGAAGACCCCCAAACTGGTCAGGAAATAAATCCTACTGGTGAAGCGTCGAGTCCTATTTTGAGAAGGTCCTCAAGATTAAGTAGGCCTTTGAAGTTTTTTCAAATATATTTTTTTGTTGTGGGGAGAAGTTGTTATGTATTAATATTCATAGAGATTATTTATCATCATCATTTACTGTATAAATACTTTGTTTTTAATTAAAATGTATGTATGCAAAAATGGCTAGCGTGGCGTCATAATCTTTTAAACTATATACATAATAGTGATCCAAAAAAATACTAAGAAATCCTAGGAAATTTACTGTTTCTAAGTGTAAAGACAAGATCTGACCTATCTTTCCTCTGACACAGCTTTCAAAATATTCACAGGATCCTAGAGAAATTCATTTTAATGCATTAAAAGGATTTTTGGATACTTGAAAAAAACTATTAACTTTGCTTTATGTTACAATAAAGGTAATACCCAACTTACAGGTTATTCTGATGCTAGCTGGAGAGATGGTAAATACAAAAAGAAATCAGTTACTGGATATTTGTTTACTGTTGGAGACAATTTGATATCTTGTGGAACTCTAAATTTCAAGCACAACCTTCACTTTCTACTTGTGATAGTGAATTACAAGCATTGTTAAGTTGCTGTAAGAAGTCAATCCATTTACAATACATTATAGAGGAACTATTTCAATTAGAAAATGGCTATCAACCCACTAAAATATACTGTGACAATATTTCAGCTATAAAACTTTGTACAAATTTTAATATATCTGCTAATTCAGCACATATGATCAGAGCTATTTCTTACTAACATGAACAAATTATTTCAAATAATTTCATTTTAGAATATATACAATCTGAAAATAATCTTTCTGATTTTTTAACTAAAGCTTTAACTAAAAATAAGTTGTCTAATGCTCTAGAATGTCTGGGATTTTGATTTTGACTGGACTTTGAAATATGTTTTTAGCTTAGAAATGTTTAAAGTCTAGATATATATTTAAACAGTACAATTTATGTGATAATATTGCCATATTGTTTTTATTATTCAAAGGGACTAATATAAATATGTAATGTTATATATATTTCTTATATATTTAATTTTGTAAACAAATAAAATGGCGGTTCATTTAATTAGCTGTAACATTCCCTGGACTTGTCCCGCCATCTCTCGGAGGCTATTGAAACTGTTTTGAAATATGTATATAATTTGATAATCGATCATCATTTTTGTGTCATTTACTGGGGGTAATTGTGAATATATAAATATAAATAACCAAAAATGATTTGACAACTCTGTATTTTGTTCTTCTAACTCGTAACTTGTAAACAAGAAGTTTATAATATTTTTTGTTCTTTCCTGTTTTTAAATTGGATCTTAAATAAAATAATGATATAAAAAGGGTTTATCTTTTTAATTCAACCCAAATTAACACACATTTTAACAAAAAATGTTCACCTTTACATAAGACGCATGACTTGACTCTGCTATCTATACTAGAGCCAGAGGCAAATGTTGCTGAATGAGAATGAGTGGATTTATTCATTTTGTAGAATTGTTTTGAATTTTCTTTATTCTGAAAACTCCCGAGACTTCCAGCAAATCTTTCCAGGAAAGAAATCATCTTTTCATACGATGGATATTCTTTCTCAAGCAAACTCATGTCCCATTCCTTTCTTAGTGAACGATCAAGTTTTGATTGAATTATATGAACTAAAATCATATCCGATAAAGTATTACGTTCCAATCCGAGGATAGAGAGATTCTGAATGCTTTCGTTACAAGTGTCCAGGAGATCAAGTAAATCTTTAGTCGATTCTTGTTTTACATTTTTTAGATCATACAAATTTTGAATTTGTTTAAAAGCCAATTCACTTTTTTTGTCGAATCTATTGACCAAAGTTTGCCAGGCAATAGGATAATTTTCATCAGAAATATTGAACGCCCTAATAAGTCTAGCGGCATTTCCTTTTAGTGCAGAATTTAAATATCGAAGTTTTTGATAATTTCCCAGTGTTGGATTTTGATCAATAGATCTAATAAAAATTGCCTTAAAACTCAGCCAATCTGAACTATCACCACTAAAGGTGGGCAATTGAAATTTGGGAAGTTCAAAATGCGTTTCACCAGAAAATGTATTTTTATTTAAATTTCCCAGCGATCTATTTATTTTTATCAGAAAAGAATTGATTTTAGACTTTGCCTCAAAGGATGCCTTAAATTTTTCTTCAGCATTAATGCCTTTATATTTTACTAATTTCATATATTGATTATCAAAGCTAGCTTTTAAATTTAACAAGTCTTCTTTATTTTGCATAAGTGCGTATTTATCATTGCCTTCTAAATTATATTCTACATCTGCTTTTATCAATTCTAAACTTTTAATCAGAGATTCAAAAATTAAGATTTCTGTTTCCATATTTTAAAGATTAGTATTCAAAACCTTACCTTTCTTTATTTCTATGGCTTCTAAGAACTTTTTATTTCTTCTACTTCTTTCCCGGGTTTCGGCACCAAAAAATGTTAGCACGTTTTCTTTGAAGTTTCTTCTAGAAAGAACGAGCTGACTCAATTCGATTCAATTCCATTTATTTCAAACAACAAAAGGGAATTACATTACGATATAATGCGATTTAGTTGTATATATAACACAAAAGAAAACAGAAGAAGAAGAAAAACAACAACAAAAAAAATAATGATTATAAGTAACAATAAAATTCTATGAATATGAATTATAATTAATTAATAAAATACAATAATAATAATAAAAAATAAAACCTAACACATACAATACCAATAAAGAAGAAATAAATGTCGAAAACCCTGCAAAGATCCAATCTGGCAGCAATATCTTAAATTTGAAAAACTTCACTTCTAATATTGTATGGTAGTGTATACTAAAGAAGGCCACAAACAACAATAACCAAAACGATGAAGGAAATCAATACCAAAGAATTGCTATATCATCCATCCAGGAAACTCTTCACCCAAGGTCTAAGAATAAACAGATGCCAGTTGAGGAATGCTATCAGGTGAATAAGCTTCTTTTACATTTATTTGATTGACTTGATGTGTCTGCAACGCGAAAATAAAATGTTTGAAGAAATAATAGTTGAAAATGTTTTAAGAATATATATTCAACCTTTTTATGACTTTTACTTCCTCTAAATGGCCAAGTTTGACAATGGACAATTGAAATAATTTTATTGACATCTTGTCAATACATTCAAAGTGCACAGTCTGTACTATTTTTAAAAAGCGTCGAGTCAGCCTATCTGCATCGCCTTCGGCTCTGCAGCGCCGTTCGTCCTGTCATCCGAGAGGTGTTCTCCATCATCGGCTGGATCTGCAGTTCTAGCCAAGTTTGATC
>CP092884.1:33611704-33719859 GCA_030710605.1 Cordylochernes scorpioides | reverse complement strand
GAAGGAATCAAAGTTTCTTTTATTTGTGCTGTATAATCGGCAAGCTTTCGGACTATAACGTCCTTCTACAGGCAAGTGTTGTCTGTTGAAGAATGTCAAAGTCCGAAAGCTTGCCGATTATACAGCACAAATAAAAGAAACTTGTGGCCGTAAACTTTGATTCTTCTTCAAGATGATGTCTGGCGATTCCTTCTTTTGTAACTGCTGCATATACATAGTGTGATCAATAATTTCCAGGAATGCTAAATATTTAAAGAAATACAAAAGTATAATAAAGTCTTATTTGAAATTTCTCTAAATAATCACCGTCACTATCTATACGCTTGTTCCATCTTTTTTTCCAGATATCAAAACACCTCTGAAAATCCCCATCTTTCAGGCTTTTCAAAATATTCTTCGTATTCTCCTTTATTTCAGGTATTGAGTCAAATCGATGTCCTTTTAAAACTTTTTTAATTTTAGGGTAAAGGAATAAGTCGTTGAGCAAGATCAGGAGAATAGGGTGGCTGGGGTAGTAAAGCAATTCCGTGTTTAGCCAAATAGAGTTGTACAGTGATGGCCGTATGTGGCGGTGCGTTGTCATGATGCAAGAGCCAATTTTTCTGATGCCATTTTCCGGGTCGTTTGTGAAGCACAGCCTCCCTTAAACGTCGCAATAGATCAAGATAGTAATGTTGATTAATGGTCTGACACTCGGGCACGAATTCATAGTGTACCAATCCCTATACATCAAAGAAAGTGATAAGAAGATACGCTTCGATTTGGTCATCCTTGCTTTCTTGAATCTTAGTTCTCCAGGCTATAGTCACTGGCTTGATTGCCTCTTAGTCTCGGAATCATATCCGTACACTCATGTTTTATCTCCCGTTATAACATATTTGAGCCAATGGGGATCAGAACTAAACATTTCGACCATGTTTTTCACGTTTCTTTGCGATGCTCGTTCTGTTCATTCGTTAAGAGATGTGGGGCAAATTTAGCCGGGGATCGTTTAAGATGCAGATCATTCTTTATGATGGTTTGGAATGTTCCAAAAGAGATATCCAAGTCTTCTGATAGCTCTCTGAGAGTTATTCTTGGGTTTTCTTTGATCGATGATTTGATTTTGAGTGCATTTTCGGGGTTTCTTATCGATAAAGGTCTGCCAGTGTGTAGATCATCCTTGACGCTTGTTCGACCAGCTTTAAATCGTAAAAACCATTCAAATGTCCTCGATTGTGATAGGGCATCTTTTTTAAAAGCCTGCTTCAACATTTGAAATGACTCGGAAGCTGTTTTCCCTAATTTGAAGCAAAACTCTATGCAGACTCGTTGTTTTTCAACACAGCCCGTATTGAAAATGTTCTGATATACTCGAGCTTATAAATTCGAAAAAACGTGAGCGCGTGCGTCTGTGTGATCAATTTTTTTTCTACGTGTTGATAAATGTTTTATCTATAAGGTCCTTATAAAATTATTTCATTATTTTGAATATTTTATGCGATCCAGTCTCATTCCTGGAAATTATTGATCACACGTTATATATTCAATAAATAAGCACTATGTGTTAAAGATCAACTATTAATATATACAGTTATCAGCGTCATAATCAAGCAACAATTATTAATTCTGTCACCGTTTGCTTTTGTGAATGGAATAAATACCCAAATATGGCCATTTCTCATAACGATCGGTGGTGCAGTGGTAGAATGCTCGCCTGCTACGCGGGCGGTCCGGGTTCGATTCCCGGCCGATGCATTTTTTTTTTTTTTACAATTTTTAAAACTCATTTATATATTATATAAGAATGACGTCCACGGCGCCAATTTATAATTGTAACGAATAGTATTTGAATAAAAGCATTTAATCTGGTAAAACCCGGGCGTTGCCCGGGTCATTCGGCTAGTACATTATATCTATCAACTCACATCAGAGATCAAGGACAAGGTCAGTTATCAAAAGAGAGATTTAGATAACCCGGTTTCCTGAATGACAGTCTACATTGGTTGTTCAGCTCACGAATGTAGACTGTAGTGAATATCATAATTGTTTGTTGGATTTTGGATTATTTCAAGTTTGAAGACTTCATAAACCTTTTTATAAACAATGTGAAAAATAATACAAAAGTGAAATTGTACTGGGATCACAGGTGGATAAATGAAGAAAAAGGCATCTTATCGTGAAACTAAAAGTTACTGATGGATTCTGATAGATGGCGCAAGCCATTAGCAACTTTTAATTTGAACGATCAGGAGATGTATTTTTCTTTTTATGAACTTTTATTGTCTCTGGACGTTTCAGCGACCTACAGTCATTCTGAGTATATTGTGGCGAAGTAATAATTTTATTATTTAATTTAATTATTCAATGAAAATATTGCCACGTGGAAAATTAGGGAAGACAAAAACTTCAGGATGAGACAACAATTTATTTCAGGCAAGGACAAACTATGAATGGTAAACAAAAGATAAGCCACGAGGGAAATTATATTTAAAACAGATTTATTGCTTTATATTTGTAAAATCACACACAAAAGCCTTTATTAAGACACACAGGTCTTACAGAGGATTCTCCTTGGGGTTACAAGACGGAGAAACCTATGAAAGTGGGAAATAAAAAATGGAGAAAAATTATATACATATGGTAAATATATACAGATTATAAGAAAGAATAAAAAAAAATAAGAAAAAAAATTGGAAATATGGATGGGAGAAGTGGAGAGCGAAAAGAGGAAAGAAAACAGGTATTTACATATGGAACAAGTCAATTTAAGCTCTTCTGCTCACACAGCACAAGTGGACCATGGCTTTTTCAATAAATGTTTAAGTATATTTGTAAAATCATCATAAAAATATTCCTTAGCTTCCTTGTTCAATATTCTCTAGCTGTAGAAGATTTGTTGATAATTGTCGACTAGTCGCACTGACGTCATCAATAAATACTCTCATATCTTAAGATATTCCAAGACTTGATTTCTACGCTACAATATTTTAGGCTAATTTGCATATTACTGGTTCGAAACAATAGCAATGTCTCTTTCCAGACCTCAATGATGTAGAATAGTTTCATTCAGATCTCTCGGTCAAATTTTATGGGAATGTGTACGGAACAAAAACACGCATTCCTATTATATTTATATTGATGTAATACTGAAATCACGCAGAATATACACTCGTTACTAAACCATCTGGAACTATTAGGGAAGAACTGCATTCTACAAGGGATTCCTGCCCATGTTGGGATCGGGGGTAATGAGATAGCAGATGAATTAGCAAAGAAAACCAGGAAGTTGAGTCAAAGGAAAGAATGAATGTCAGTATTTGATGCTGATGCTTTGTCAAATCCAAGAAAATCCAACAAAATACAAGGAAAGGTCGAATATGAGACATAAATGCTAAGAGAAGTATACCAAAAACTATAACAAGACTCGGAACGAAACATTACAAAGATATCACAATACATCCAGATGGCACAAGAACCTACAGGACATGTAACAACTGCCCTAGTGTGGAGCTAACACCTACTTACATATTCTCATGTCCAGAAATGGGCGCAGCCTTGCAGAAAATTGACATGGACCAGAACAGCAGCTTTACACACCCAAGATAGAGAACTTTGCGACTGCTGTGATAGAGATGCATGGAGACATCTGAGGCTCTTCATTGGACACGACAAAAACAACAATACAGTATACACACCCAAGATAGAGGACATTGTGACTGCTGTGATAGAGATGTACGGAGACATCTGAGGCTCTTCATTGGGCACGAAAACAACAACAATACAGTATACACACCCAAGATAGAGAACATTGCGACTGCTGTGATAAAGATGTATGAAGACACATGAGGCTCTTCACTGGACACGACAACAACAACAATACAGCATACACACCCAAGATAGAGAAAATTGCGACTGCTGTGATAGAGATGTACGGAGACATCTGAGGCTCTTCGTTGGACACGACAACAACAACAATACCGTATACACATCCAAGATAAAGAACATTACGACTGCTGTGATAGAGATGTACGGAGACATCTGAGGCTCTTCGTTGGACACGACAACAACAACAATACAGTATACACACCCAAGATAGAGAAAATTGCGACTGCTGTGATAGAGATGTACGGAGACATCTGAGGCTCTTCGTTGGACACGACAACAACAACAATACCGTATACACATCCAAGATAAAGAACATTACGACTGCTGTGATAGAGATGTACGGAGACATCTGAGGCTCTTCGTTGGACACGACAACAACAACAATACAGTATACACACCCAAGATAAAGAACATTACGACTGCTGTGATAGAGATGTACGGAGACATCTGAGGCTCTTCGTTGGACACGACAACAACAACAATACCGTATACACATCCAAGATAGAGAACATTACGACTGCTGTGATAGAGATGTACGGAGACATCTGAGGCTCTTCGTTGGACACGACAACAACAACAATACAGTATACACACCCAAGATAGAGAACATTACGACTGCTGTGATAGAGATGTACGGAGACATCTGAGGCTCTTCGTTGGACACGACAACAACAACAATACAGTATGCACACCCAAGATAGAGAACATTGCGATTGCTGTGATAGAGATGCATGGTGACATCTGAGGCTCTTCATTGGACACGACAACAACAATACAGTATACACACCAAAGATATAGAACATTGCTGTGATATAGATGTACGGAGATATTTGTGGCTCTTAATTGGACACGACAACAACAATACAGTATACACACCCAAGATAGAGAACGACTGCTGTGATAAAGATGTACGGAGACATCTGAGGATCTTCATTGGACACAACAACAACAACAATACAGTATACACACCCAAGATAGAGAACATTGCGACTGCTGTGATAGAGATGTACGTAGACATCTGAGGCTCTTCACTGGACACGACAACAACAACAGAACATTGACATGGACCCAGAACAGCAACTTTACACACCCAAGATAGAGAACATTGCGACTGCTGTGATAGATATGTATGAAGACATTTGAGGCTTTTCATGGACACGACAACAACAACAACAACATTTATATAAATATGCTGAAATATATAAATAGTACAAAGTACTTGAGTTCTCCAACTTAACAAGTGATCTTAAGAAATTAAAGTGGAAGCGTGGTTTGAAGCTGTTGGATCGGTGGCGTGGAACCAAAATGAATCATACAGTATTGCCATTGGCTGGCGTCCAAAATTCCTTCTTTTCCTGGACCTTCTCTAGAAATCCCCTTCTATCGTCTGCTACACACTTAGTACTGGCTACTTCCCTCTTCAAGTATCTCCAAGTACATATAAACCTTATTTAGAAGAACATTGGGAAAAAAATCAAAATTCCTATGATTGACATAAATCTGTATGATCATTCACTATCCGAAATTCAGTGAATTATATATTTATATATTTTTTTTAATTTTTAACCATTGACTAACTATGTGGTTTTAGTCGAATCAATAGATATTTTAATTGAATTAAATAAATTTTAAAATGTTTGCAAAGTTTCTTTGTTTAGATATTGGGAGGCAAACTTTCACGTGGTCGTGCTTCATCAGGCCATTGGCTATGCAAAGACGTACAACATACATATAATAGTGATTCACAGAAATACATTTGCGGAGCAGTGGCCTGATGAAGCGCGACCACGTGAAAGCTTGCCTCCCAATATCTAAATAAAGAAACTCTGCAAATATTTTAAAATTTATTTAATTCAATTATAATATTATTTGCATCTATATTTTCAAGTACGAAATGGCTATTTTATAGTAGTACTTTAGACAAGTCCCTGATCTAACCTGTCTACACTGCCAAGAGGAAGACCAAACCGTGGAGTATGTCAACTGCCCAGTAGTATTCCAACTATAGATATTCCAGACGGCTACTCTACTTGGACTGTCTTCTTTCAACAGCACTGCTCTGTTTAACCTACCAAGAAACAAACCGGCCTGGAAACACTTGGTGAACTGGTTCACTAAGGCTACCAAGACAGACTCCTAAACTACAGGACAGCCCGGGTAGTTGGCGATCTATGGATACACTCCAGGAGCCTGGGTTACCTCTATGTTACTGCTACTACTGGAGACACATAGTGAACTGGTTCACTAAGGCTACCAAGACCTAAACCACAGGATAACCCGGGTAGTTAGCGATCTATGGATACACTCCAGGAGCCTGGGTTACCTTTATGTTACTGCTACTACTGGAGACACATAGTGAACTGGTTCACTAAGGCTACCAAGACAGACTCTTAAACCACAGGACAACCCGGGTAGTTGGCGATCTATGGATACACTCCAGGAGCCTGGATTACCTCTATGTTACTTCTACTACTGGAGACACATAGTGAACTGGTTCACTAAGGCTACCAAGACAGACTCTTAAACCACAGGACAACCCGGGTAGTTGGCGATCTATGGATACACTCCAGGAGCCTGGGTTACCTCTATGTTACTGCTACTACTGGAGACACATAGTGAACTGGTTCACTAAGGCTACCAAGACAGACTCTTAAACCACAGGACAACCCGGGTAGTTGGCGATCTATGGATACACTCCAGGAGCCTGGGTTACCTCTATGTTACTGCTACTACTGGAGACACATAGTGAACTGGTTCACTAAGGCTACCAAGACAGACTCTTAAACTACAGGACAACCCGGGTAGTTGGCGATCTATGTATACACTCCAGGGTTACCTAGGTGTTACTAATTCTAAGTATGGAGTTTAAAATTAACATTTTAAAGATAAATGCAATAATTCATCTAAATTTACCCACATTTCTACAGAATGGAGTCATTCCATAGATACACTATTACAACCGACATTGTCATCATTTCCTGTACCAAGAACACTGCTTTCTACTTTTGGAACTACCACGTGTGAATTGACCGTTTTCTATTTTATTTACTTATATTTGCACATAGACGAATTTATTTCTCCCGCTTGCACCATTCCCTTTATACAAACTCTATACGTTACCGCCTGTCTTACTTTCTACAAAGATTTATGATACAAGCTTATATTTTTGTGAAATAATAATAAAAAGATAAAATCATTAAAAAAAAGGTCAGGTGTTGATTTTGAAATTTAAAAAAAGGCACATGAAAATTTTATTAATCTAGTGGAACAGAAATCAACTAAACGTTGATTTAGCCTGTTCTCTGATATTTGGCCAATCCATTTTCTTGATAAATCAAGAAAAGCCTAACAATAACGCGTTTCGGGCTGTTGGCCCTCGTCAGCGTGGTGCAGGCTGTACCTCTACGACCAAAATATTTTGGTCGCGGAAGCTTCTTGAGGTATTAAGAAAAGGTTATATATGTTACATGGTTGTTATTCTATATGGTGTAAGATGTGATGGATACAATCCTATTTATTGGTACACAGGAGTGGTAGCTAGGTTTTGGTTCAAGTTGGATAAAATTAACGCTTCCTCTTACTTTTTTTTATTATGAGGCACACACACAAAGCTTGATTAAGACCACCGGTCTTATACAGATTCACCACAGGAAGAAATAATAGATAGAGCTCCTATACTCCAGGCAGCACAGCACCCAACAGCAGCCTCCTGGTCCGACGCATGTCCAATGACCATTTTATTTTGAGGTTAAAATTTAAGCCTGTTTGATAACTCCAAGAAATCGAAGGTTGCTTTGAATTCTCTAGAATTAAAAATGAAGTTTTTTACAGTGTGACTAGAGGATGTTTTATTTCTTGAATAATTTTCTATAAAAGGGTATTTCTGTATTCCGTCAGATCCTCGCAATCAAAAATAATGTAGATGGAAATTTTGCCGGGAAGAAATTGATCTAAAGAGGGAAGGGTCGCCTCTCCCGTCAAAATAGACGTCTAAAACCAGACGCCATCTATTGACCGTCGCCTCAACTAGTGGCCTCAGGTCGGTGACAAAGCCACAACACCAACTTTGGTAAACTGAAAAGCGTCCACCTAGAGACCATGGTTTCGGGCTAATGGCCCTCGTCATGAGATCCACAAGGGATCTAATTGAATCTTGACAATCTACCAAAGAGGTGTTTAGCTGGAAAAGTGGCTGGGCCAAATCTATGGCTAAAATATAGATGGAAATTTTGCCGGGAGGAAATCGATCTAAAGAGACAAGGGTCGCCTCTCACGTCAAAATAGACGCCTAAAACCAGACGTCATCTATTGACCGTCGCCGAAAACTAGCGGAAGTATGTGTTCAGTGGTTTCATCATTATCAGATTCACAAAAAGATCACGCTGGATCCTCTATTTAACCAATTCTGTTCTAAAACGTGTTGCTCCTAATATGCCCAGTCACTAGACCTACTAGACTGTGAGATTAAAGGTAAATAAAATTGTTTCTTCCTAAATTTAAATATCCACACATATCCATACATCGCGAGCGTCTTAAGACATTCTTTTACATTCATTTTAACAGCTTAACCTTTTATCCACTTCTTTATCAATCTTTTCTTTCTCTTTTCATACATTTAAGCCTATTTACTTTATTTCCCAAGCCCGGTAGAAAAAGGAGGAGAGGCAATAGTAACAAGCTCACTAAAAACTTGGGATCAGCTGGCCCGGCTGATAGTACCCTGTAAGGGCTCCATATCCAGGGATACAGGATGAGCAGCATCTGTTCCTCAGGTCAGAGGTGGCCATTTCATATTGGAGCCAAGTCGGTCTGTTACTGAGTAGTGCTTCCAGTCTTAATGACAAAGGCAGACGCATTCTACTTCACCCAGTCATGATGGTTGTCAAATCTTCTTTGATGAGCTTTACTTTTCCCTAGCAGAACTCTACAGGTTTGATGTCTTAATATGATTGAGTGGAGATAAGAAAGAAGACTCTATTTTGGCCTAAATGCCCATTTCGTGGGTTTTTTTTTTTCGGGAATCGTTTAGGACAAGCGTTTTTGTTCATTGAAGTACAGCCTGCACCACTCTGAGGAGGACAACAGCTTGAAACGCGTATGTGATTAGATTTTCATGATTTATGGTAGAAAATCGGTCACCTTATATTATGAAATAAAGTTTTAAAATCAACGTTTAGTTGATATTTATTCCGAAAGATGGCGCTTTGCCATCTAAAAAAAGCATCTATGCTATCTAAAAAGCAGCTTAATGAATATCTTTTCATTTATATAGATTCTCTCAATGTGGAGAATTCAATATAATTAATAATTTGAAAGAAAAAAAAGCTTATTTTATATTCTAACACATTTCTCTTATTTTTTCAATATTTCTAAATAGCTAATTGTACATTTTTATTAGGATTTTGGTTTGATTTTTAATATAAGTTTGCCCCAAAAGTTCTCGTAAACATATTATGATTAATATTTTGCAAGTGTTTACGAACTTTTGGGATAACCTTGTAATTCTGAAACTTGGCCCACCTGCTGATTGGCCACCCTTGATATAGAACATCAGAGATTAATTCATTCTTCTATAAGAATTCTGTTATAATTGTACCATGGTTACCAATATTACCAAGGATGTTCCAAAAGTTCGTAAACACTTACAAAATATAAATCATAATCATAATATATAGCTTATGTCCATAGTTTACTTAAATTCCATTTCTAAGATTCCACCCTTCAGTGTAGCATATATAAGCAGAATGATCCAATACAGTATTAGAGCTCTAAAGAAGTGGTCTGGTAGATTAAATTGGGGAAACTGCTGAGAGGGTTCACCACTGATGAACCAAACCATCCCAATATTTTCCCATCGCAGTAAGGATAGTAGAAGCGTGATTTATTTGTGAAAATAAACATTCGCTTCTTAAGGTTTTCATTTGTTATAATCATAATATCATTACTCTTCACAATCCATCCTTTCATATCTCATCCCAAAGGTTGAAAATAATCGTTATTTCTCCTTGAAATAAATTTGGATTTTTCGTTGAAAAGAAACACATGCGGTATAATTTTAAAATGTCGTTTTACAATCACAAGCCGCATTATATTATTTTCATAATATGTTTACCAACTTTTATAACAACCTTGTATTAAAGAAGAAAAAAAAATTATTTTGATAAATGAACGAAGTTCATCACAAGTACACAAAGGTTTACTAAGTAAAAGTAAGGCTCGCTGGGAGAGAGAGAGAAGCAATTAGACAAA
Organism: Cordylochernes scorpioides; assembly: GCA_030710605.1. Taxonomy (NCBI): domain Eukaryota; kingdom Metazoa; phylum Arthropoda; class Arachnida; order Pseudoscorpiones; family Chernetidae; genus Cordylochernes; species Cordylochernes scorpioides. The sequence continues at coordinate 33,709,743 of CP092884.1, read as the reverse complement.
TTTCTTATAGCCACAGTTTGCATAGTGCCTTCTAGATATAATCAATTATTGCTAATTAGGATTAATTAGTTAATTAAAAATTAGTCCTAATTATCATTATCATTATTGTGTTGGCCCAGTTAGTTCATTCATTGAGGATTTTCGAGGAGAAATAATGTAATGGCTTCCCTTTGCCTCTCATATCCATATACTGTTGACCTTATAGTAGTTTCATCGGTCTTTAGATCTGCCCAGAAGTCCTCCTCTACGTGGGGAGAAGCAGCACAAGTAAGGGACTGCCCTGTAGTACGGTGTCGTGAGCCCCGAGCCGCTACGGTAACCGTGAACAGGGAACTCTGAAATGTGGCTGACTAACAGGGCAATGGCACCCACCTTTCCATGGAGTGGACAAGACACCACCATCATCTGTCTTTAAATCTGCCCAGAAGTTCTCCTCTACGTAGGGAGAAGCAGCACAAGTAAGGGACTACCCTGTAGGGTGAAGTACGGTGTCGTGAGCCCCGAGCCGCTACGGTAACCGTGAACAGGGAACTCTGAAATGTGGCTGACTAACGGGGCATCCCCTCCCCTTTCTATGGATGGACAAGACACCACCATCATCTGTCTTTAGATCTGCCCATAAGTCCTCCTCTACGTGGGGAGAAGCAGCACAAGTAAGGGACTGCCCTGTAGGGTGAAGTATGGTGTCGTGAGCCCCGAGTCGCTACGGTAACCGTGAACAGGGAACTCTGAAATGTGGCTGACTAACGGGGCAATGGCACCCCCCTTTCCATGGAGAGTGGACAAAACACCACCATCATCTGTCTTTAGAAGCAAGTTTTCAACTTCAATGACAAGTAAAGGTCCTCCACCAGGGGCTTGGAGCAGGGGATGGCAACTTGGGGGGGCAGGTGCTGCCACAGGGACAGCAGCTGGAGTAGAAGTGGCAGGCTTGATAGGCTCAGTTTGGGCGCTTGAATCCTTGCAGGAAGGACCAGGGCTGGTTTGGGTGGTACGGCAGGCAGTCTTGGGCTTCTTGGCTCCATTACTTCGTCTAGATCCACGAAGTCATTGAGGGTGTCTGCGAGGTTCTTCACCTCAGTAAGTGTCCTCCACCTTGTATAAGCTTTTGGACAAGTCACCTTTCTACAGTTAAAATATGGGATGTTATCAAAATTCGAATCTATTATAGACGCGTATAATTATTTATTTAAATAAACAATTTCTACTGTCCTTACTGCAATAGAAAAATTAATGGGAGGGCCTTGCTCATCAGTGGTGAACCCTCCCAGCGGTTTCGCCAGTTTAATTTACCATACCGCTGTTAAATTGCATTTTTCGATCTTCCTTTTATAGTGATACTGATACTAGAATTTTGATAAGAGATGGCACGCTAATGCATCATAATACGGGATGTATTGTACCTGTAAAAATACATCTTACCTGAAAGCTTGTATTATGTTTTGTTAAAAATGTGACCAGGATTCAAATAATCACTCTGAAAGATACACAGTGACCTTTATTGAAGACATATGAGATAACCAAGTGTAAACAAAATTGCCTCTATCTCCTCCAAAAAAAAAAAAAAACGGACGACTGCGGCGATATCAAAAACTTTCCACTTCCTTAAGTTTTGTCTATATTTTACTTGTTTTTTCGAATGTTTAAAACATCATATAAATACTTGACAGTTCACAAAATGTTTATATATAGATACGATATGATCGAACTAAGAATATCCTGGTACACTCATGGACAAACTTATTGAGGAAATGGAAAGTCTTTGATATCGACAGTCGTCTGTTTTTTTTTTTTTTGTTTTTTTTTTTTTTTTATGAAGGAGACAGAGGCTGTTTACACTTGGTTATCTCGTGTGTCTTCAATAAAGGTCACTGTAATATCTTACAAAGTTATTGTCTGAATCCCGATATACATGGTAAAAGGTACAAATTCCTTAAGTTTTGTCCATGAGTGTATATATTAAAATATTTGTTACAATGTTTTATTTCGGAAGGATGGTCTAAATCGTTAGTTTTCGACCGCTACGACCTGGGTTCGATTCCCGCATTGGGCACTTTTTTTCTGTTTAAAAAAAAAATGCTCCAATGGCCTCCGATTCTTGCAAAAGCCCAACCCCACCAGCGAGTGCAAGTAACCAAACGGGCCTCTGGCACATTTATAAGTGCAAAGTCAAACTGTTTTTCACATGTATAGACATGTGGTGCATTTACAGTAAAAGCAGTCGCTAACTACCCACCATGATTATCATGGCCTGTACCACGTGTACTAGGGATAAGCAAAAAAAAAATTCGACAGGACATCACAGAGGGCATATCAATAAACTAACTACCCTAAATTTGAAATATGCAAAATGTTAATCAGAAATGTGAATAATAAAAAATAAAAAAAAAAGAATAATATGCACATTTTCGATTTATTCAACTCTCACCTTCAATCTATTTTTTATACAATCAATTTTATCTCCTTGAGGTGTATAAATAAATATTGAAAATACATAAACTCTATATTATTCAAAATTTCACAATAAATAATAATATTTATATTTTAAAAAATGCACAAAAAGGCATATTCTGATTACTCAAATGAACATGTAGATAGCAGAGCGCCATCTAGTGGAGTAAAAATAAACTAAAAGTTTATTTAGGTTTGTTCCATAATATTTTGCCAAACTCAATTTCTTGATAAATAAAGAAAATTCATTCACGTACGCGTTTCGGACTGTTGGCCCTTTTTAGAGTTGTGCATGCTGTACTTCAATAACCGAAATTTGATCAAGAGTTTTCCCAAGAAATCAAGAAAAATGGGCATATTGGCAAAATTTGGGTAAATGCGCTAATCATCTTTTAAAAGGTAAAAAAAAAATAATGGAAAACTATATTATATGTAAATATATTATTGAAAAAAAAAACATTTCGTGTTCATTAAAACAAAAATTGTAACAGATGTCGTTTTTCAAAAGATAAATTCATTCTTTATTTATTTTATTAAGCAATGTATCTTAAGAGTGTATAGAGAATATTTAAAAAATAATAATTTTATTATTATTATATCAAAAAATATAATCAATTTATAATAATACAATATTTGAAGATTTTATTGAAAAGAAACACGTTGCCAGTAAATATATTTTTTTACAAATTTTATCCATAGATGGCAATTGAATTTATAAATTTAATATTATTTTTATTTATTTATTTATTATATAGCAAACGATGATATTCTGTACAGGAAATATGTCGGCGAGAGCGAGCAGACGAAAAGGAACATCGGGCCACGTGACCGGATGTGACGTGGCTGTCGGCTGCTATTTCAGTGTAGAGTGAACCGGTTGCCGCCTACTTCGTGTCGCCAGCAGACGATTGTACAACCATGGCTTACTGTGGACGTAAGTAACAACTATCTGCTGCTTTTTAATACTCTTTATTTCTCTCTTTTTTTACTTTATATTATTTACATACATTACTTTAAATTCAATCGTTTGGTAAATGGAATTAAAACTTTTTCAAGTGAATGACCTCATTTTTCATTCGTTTTCGGTCAAACTTGGTAAACTTCCTCGTCTTAATTTGACCTTTATTTTTAAAGAATTCATAGAAACTTTTTTTTTTTTTTTGCGTTATAAACCTTATTTTCTTTTCTCTTTGCATATAAACTATTTATAAAATACATTTTTTCGGGTTTTCAAGTTGCATAGCGTTACATTATTAGTCGTCTGATGAAATATTTAAATTAATTGCATATTCTTCGAATAATAAAAAGTTTTTTTTTCTCTCAAAACGCTATATATATAAATAATTTAAAACAATTCAAACATTTTTAGATGTTTTTTATTTATATGATTATATTGTACCTGTATTTTAGAAAAAACACTTTTCATATAATATTTAAAAATCCTTTAAAAAAATAATATTTTGACATGAAAAAATATTGTTTAAAGATGTTTTAGAAAGATAAATTCTGATCGTGACCACACCCAGTATATGGATAAGCAAACTTTGTTTTCCTGTTTGTTTTTCCATGTTATTTATATATCTTTAATAATTAAATATTATAGGATTGTTTTATGTGTTTCAATATAATTGTTTGGTAAACTTTTTATCGAAGTTATTACTATGTTATACGCCTTAAATACAAGTTTTTGTTCCAAAAATTTCGTAAACACTTGCAAAAAAAATTTGAAATACCAATATTATTCGCCATTATTTATAATGTCTTTGTATTATGTATTATTATGTATTCGCCGTAATAATATTATTCTCCAAGTAATAAGAAAACGTTTTAAGAAAAACACGAACTTTTAGGACAACCTTATATTTTTGATGGAGAGGATTTTATTTCCATTCGAATTCCAACTGATTTTTGATTCCCATTTTAAATTTAAACCTTTTTCCCTAAAGTATTCAGTTTGTATTTAGGGAATGTTGAAGCCTTTCTCAAATAAATTTTTTAGTATTTTAGTTAAAATTATCTAAAATTTATTTACCCTCGTATTTGTGTGATGACCTAAAATGTAGTTTTAATAAACATTTCCAAGTACCAAAATAACTTTATTAGGTACCGCTCAAAAAGAGCAACCTAGATCTTTATACAGTTAAACCTGTCTATAGCGCCTCCCTCTCTATAGCGGCCGATTTTAAATACGTAGTACGATGCGATTTACATTAAAAGTGACCTCTCTATAGCACCCTATTTTGGTGAGTCCCAAGAGGGGTCGCTATAGACAGGTTTAACTGTATTTACAATCGGGGATGTGTAGTTATATACAAGTGTAAATTTATAATTTGATTCTATATTAGTGTCTTTGTGGGTCGTCAAGTCCTTGGGGATCTTGTATTCCTGAGAATAATCAGTTCTTCAGTTCCAAAATAACTTTATTAGGTACCGCTCAAAAAGAGCAATCTCTAGATCATCAGATTATCAGTTATTTTCCCCCTGGTTCCAAAATAACTTTACTAGATACCGCTTAAAAAGAGCAACCTAGTTTATGATATTTACAACAATGAATAATATGTGAAGGTTATCCATATATTAAAACAAAGAGTCCAATACAGCATTAGATCCCGGTTCATGGCTGTTGGGAATCGAAGATTTTAACCACTCGTCACCGACTTTATTAGGTACCGCTCAAAAATAACAACCTAGTTTATGATATTTATAACAATTAATAATATGTGATTCATATATTAAAACAAAGAGTCCAATACGGGATTCGATCCCGGTTCATGGCTGTCGGGAATCAACAGTTTTAACCACTAGTCCACCGACTTCTATAAAGTACTTTTCTTGTCCCAAAATCACTTTATTAGGTACCGCTCAAAAAAGAGCAACTTAGTTTATGATATTTACAACAATGAATAATACGTGAAGGTTATTCACATATTAAAAAAGTGTCCAATACGGGATTCGATCCCGGTTCATGGCTGTCGGGAATCGAGGGTGTTACCCACTCGTCCACCGACTACCTATAATCAGCTAAGTATGATAGTATATATATATATGAACTCTCTTAATGAGAAGTAAGAGACAATGTGGTTTTACGGGCTACTAATCAAAACATGATTTTCGAGCCCAAACATAAAGAGAAAGTATGAACATGAAGTAAAACGGAATTTTAACTATTATTTAGTTTGGAAATCTATAAAATTGGATGAAATCTATATTTAAAAAGGGTATTTTCCCCTTTTTTTAAGATTGGGAATAAAGTTCCTTTTAGCATTTGTAGGTATTTTGTAAACCTTATCAATTATTTGCAAGGCCATCATGATGTTCAAATATGGCTTAAAACTATCTTATCTTACTAATTTTTATAATGAAAAGTGAGGCAAAGATAATTATTTTTAATCTTTTGGCTGAAAATCGAAATATCAATTATTAATAAACTACACTCATGGACAAAACTTAAGGAAGTTGTACCTTTTAGCATGTATATCGGGATTCAGACAATAATTCTGAAAGATATTACAGTATATTTATTGAAGACACACGAGATAACAAAGTGTGAACAAAATTGCCTCTGTCTCCTTAAAAAAAAAAAAAACATATGACTGGCGACATCAGACTTTCTACTTCCTTAAGTTTTGTCCATGAGTGTATTTAAAATTATAGGGTTCTCTACTGAATAATGTTTGGCCGAGCTTTCGGACCTAGTGCTCTTCAACAGTTGCATTATGTGAAAGGTGTGAAGGTACTGGAGTCTGAAAGCTATCTTCTACACATTGTGTGTGAGCGTTATCATTCATCATAAATTACAGAACTTTCTGCGAGTGTTTGTAACACCAAACCGCGGGTACCTTCTCACCAGATAGCTCCGTCATCTAATATTGGAGAAACAACAACAACAAAAGCCTTTATTGAGGACCTCTCGTCCTATACAGGATTCGCCAGGTTACAGAGTAATTGTAGAGCAGAGAACTAAGAATACAGAGAGAAACCTATAAGTAGTAGGTATAGTATAGTATTTTCTACAATGTGACTATATACAACAGCAGCAACAAGCCTTTTACTGGAATCAAAGTCCCATACAGGATTCGTCATTCTAATCCTGACAAAGATTATTTACATATAATTATTTACATCAATTAAATTATGATATTGGAGAAACTACCTTAAAACTGTTTACCTCGAATATATCTTTTTACACGATTTGTTTTTCATTGAAATTGTCCCAATTCAAATTGTGTAAATGGAAATCAAGAGTCTTACACTTATTACAAGATTCATTTCATTTATATGCTCCTGTAGAAGGGGTGACACTACCCGAAAGCTTGAGAAGTATTTAATAAAAAAATAGGAAACTTCACCCTCGAAGCCTGCTTTTTATTGTAACTTACACTTACGGACAAAATTTAAGGAAGTTGTACGTTTTAGCATGTATATATCGGGATTCAAACAATAACTCTGAAATATATTACAGTGACCTTTATTGAAGACACACGAGATAACCAAGTATGAACAAAATTGCCTCTGTCTCCTTAAAAAAAAAATAGACGACCGGTGACATCAAAGACTTTCCACTTCCCTAAGTTCGCCAATTCCTTTTGCTTCGCTAAGAAAAACATCGCAGCTTCGGAAAGTAAGAACAATATACTGGCATAAACTGCAAACGTCCAAAATGTTACAGCAACGCATTCAACATGGCGTTTATAATAGAAAAGGAAAAAAGATTCCAAGACACTGGCAATTATCTGATGTCGCAAGTAGTCGCGTGGCTTCCTGGGTGCGTGACGGCTGACGTTTCTTCCTGCTCTCTCATCCTAGACAGACGACTGGGGGCAGACGACATCCGGTGTTTACAGAATTGTCAGGAAGTATGCAAATTTTAAAAATTTAAATTGCAAAAAACTTAGCCCTGGATGTTTTTTTTTTTTTTTTAATAAATATATTTTAAAATTATAAGTCGGGGGTTGAACATATAAATATATGATACATTAGCGCGCCAACTGTAATGTGAATTCGAAACTATTATAGACACGTATGATTCTTTTAAAAATTAAACAATTTTCTACTGCTCTTACTGTAATGCAAAAATAATGAGAGGGCTTGGCTCATCAGTGGTGAACCCTCCCAGCAGTTTCGCCAATTTTTAATCTACCAGACCGCTTATTTAGAACTCTAATACTGTATTGGATCATTCTGCTTTTATATGCTAAACTGAAGAGTGGAATCTTAGAAATGGTATTTAAGCAACTATGGACATTAGCTTTTAGGGGATAGTAGAATTACATTTAAGGAGAGTAGAAGTTTGATGTCTGATCATCTACGGACAATGACTTTCCAGAATGGTTGCAAGGTTTTCCCACTATGTACTAAGTGTCAACCTGCAACCCCAAAACACATTATTGACTGTATTGACTCATCCATTGATGAGCTCTACTCTTTCTCGGCATACACCATCAAGCTTTACAAGCTTGATACCCTAATATGATTGAGTGGAGATAAGAAGAAGAAGTTTGATTAATTTGTGAAAAGAAACATTCGCGTCTTAAAGTTTTCATTCGTTATATATGGATGGCGCGTTATTGATTGGTATCAATGTATAGTAATGTTTTGAAGTGTTCGTTTGTATCTAAGGATTCCTGTGCGATTCGTTGATGACCTTGGCCATATCAGCAACTTGACCGAGGTGTCTAGAGATGGGAAGAATGGGATAAAGTGTGAGGGCGGGAACAAGGACTGATAAATCTCCAAGATAAGCCGAGTGAAGATTGTGAAGACAACCTTTGACTTTTGATCAGCGACCCATTCTATCATGGCCGGCGGTATAAACCGTCCATTTCCCACAGCCATGAACCGGGATCGAATCCCGCATTGTACACTTTCACGAGTGGGTAAAACCGTCGATTCCCCACAGCCATGAACCGGGATCGAATCCCGCATTGTACACTTTCACGAGTGGGTAAAACCGTCGATTCCCCACAGCCATGAACCGGGATCGAATCCCGCATTGTACACTTTCACGAGTGGGTAAAACCGTCGATTCCCCACAGCCATGAACCGGGATCGAATCCCGCATTGTACACTTTCACGAGTGGGTAAAACCGTCGATTCCCCACAGCCATGAACCGGGATCGAATCCCGCATTGTACACTTTAACGAGTGGGTAAAACCGTCGATTCCCCACAGCCATGAACCGGGATCGAATCCCGTATTGTACACTTTAACGAGTGGGTAAAACCGTCGATTCCCCACAGCCATGAACCGGGATCGAATCCCGCATTGTACACTTTCACGAGTGGGTAAAACCGTCGATTCCCCACAGCCATGAACCGGGATCGAATCCCGTATTGTACACTTTAACGAGTGGGTAAAACCGTCGATTCCCCACAGCCATGAACCGGGATCGAATCCCGCATTGTACACTTTCACGAGTGGGTAAAACCGTCGATTCCCCACAGCCATGAACCGGGATCGAATCCCACGTTGAACCCTCTGTTTCATATAATTGGAGTTGGAACAATAAGAGTTTGGGTGTTAATTGGTAGATTAGCAGACGACTGGCCACTACGCCATGATGGCCTTGACAATGTCATCGGCGCCGCTATTTAAGTCTGAAGGTCTTCCTCCTTATGCAACTCAAGATTTTCCTGGCTGACATCTTCGCGCATTCTTGGGAATTGGTCTTGTAGGGTCGATGTGTCAGCCATGTAGGTTGAATTACCATAGAAGACATCGTCGGATACCATTGCTGATCAAAGCTTCTTATATTAAAGAGATATAAGCTTGACAAACTTTCGGACAATAGCATTCTTCAACAGGCTGTAATACGAATATAAGAAACTAGAGAGAAATGGTATATAGATGTATTAATTTGCATAGTACTTTACAAGATTATTAGTTACACCATCAGGAGATGCCTTTTTCTTAATTTATCCACCTGATCCCAGTACAATTTGACTTATGTACTGTTTTTTCACAGAATATACAGTTAAACCTGTCTATAGTGCCCCCTCTTGGGACTCACCAAAATAGGGTGCTATAGACAGGTCACTTTTAATGTAAATCGCATCGTACTACGTATTTAAAATCGGGCGCTATAGACAGGTTTAACTGTATATATCTATATATATATATAAATGAATGTCTGTCTGTGTGTACTCTATAGATTCAAAAACCATACATCCAATCGCCGTAAAATTTTGGGATATTATTAGGTATATCCCCGGAAAGGTTTTCGAAAAATAATTTCTTGAATATCTTTAATATCCTTAGAGTTATTTGCAGATTTGTAGTTTTAACTCGCAAGCAGCGCCCCCATTGCGACGATGATAACAAGTTTTTTTTTTTTATCTATAAGTTTTATTATCACTAAGTTTATATTATCTTAAAGATTATTTATCAAAAGTAATAGTTTCTACCTATTAATTGCGCACAAGTCAAAGTTAGTTATCAAGTATTTTTAAAGGGACCGGGAAAAAATGTTCACTAGATAAAACGATGATTTTGTAATGTAGAAAATTAGGAAAGACAAAATTCAGGATGACACGGCAATTTATTTGAGACAAGATGAGACAAGGGACCGGGAAAAAAGGTTCACTTTATCGAGAGATTCAAATTTACGAGTTTCAAATTATCAAAATATATCTTTTTTTTATATATAAGTTTATAGAGAATTGTTTTAAAAAATGTTCGTTAGACAAACCTTTACTCGGATAAAACCCGGGCGAAGCCGGGTACGTCCGCTAGTATATATATATATATATATTTTTTTTTTTTTTTTGGGTGGTACAATTCACGTAAACCCGTATTTCCTTTCTTCATATTTCACCAAACATTCGCACTCTAGAACTGAAGCTAAAGATCAGTTTCAGAATCAACCTTTAACTTTAACATTCCGCCTAAGTGTCTTACATATGTTCAGCTCATCTATAAAGTCCAGACAATACAGAATTCTGGTCTAAATGTACAGTCGAACTGCCATACATGTGTAGTAGGCATGTGGTCTATAGTTGTTGTTGTCGTGTCCAAAGAAGAGTCTCAGATGTCTCCATGCATCTCCAACACAGCAGCAGCAATATCCACTATCTTGGGTGTGTAAAGCTGCTGCTCTGGGTCTAAGTCAATTTTCTGCAAGGCTGCGGCCATTGCTGGGCATGAGAATATGTGGGTAGGTGTTAGTTCCACACCAGGACAGTTGTTGCATGTCCTATAGGTTATTGTGCCCTCTGGATGTATTGCTATTCCTTTATAGTGTTTTGTTCTAAGTCTTGTTATAGTTTTTGTCAGTTTTCTCTCAGAGTTTATTTCACATATTTGATCTTTTCTTATTTTTTGTTTGATTATCTTGTATTTTGCCAAAGCATCAGCGTGTGGTGTATGTGGTCTATAGTGTCAAGTAGAAAATAAGATAGGACAAACATATGAGAATCATTAACGTGCCCATTTGTTATGAGAAATCGAAACTATTATACTACCATACTGTTATGTCAATATTTCATTCAAAATACCATTTCCAAGAGGTCAGTATTGGTATAAAAGGAAAACAAAAAAGCAATTTAACAGCGGTATGGCATATATTAAACTGGCGAAACCGCTGAGAGGGTTCACCAATGATGAGCCAGGCCTTTCTATTAATTTTCCATTGCAGTAAGGGCAGTAGAAAATTGTTTAATTTTTAAAAGAATCATACGCGTCTATAATAGTTTCAAATTCTCATATGAGGACCAATTTGAAACAGCTATAAGTTACTAGAAACTTTGTCGACCAATAGACAACAGGATTTCAACACCGCCATGATGGAATCTGGCTTCTCTCCTAAGTCACCATCCATCCCACACAATGTTTACACACGAACAGCCCTCGAGATTCTAAAAATAACCTCAAACATAAACATTTCATGGTTTTATCATGGGCTTAGTTTAGATTGACATTCTTTATGGCTAACTTCTGGAAGAGAGTGTAGGATTGTAAACTGATACACCAAGTTGTGTAACATTCTCAGCAAATCTGGTTTTCCTCAAACTTGTACCTCTACCATGTCAACCCGTTTGTTTCCTTCATTTCTCCCTTAATAGGTTCTTCTTAGTTCTTAAAAAGGATTTATAAAAGATGTTGAAATACAAAAATCATCTTTGAAAATTATTTTCTAGTTAAAAAATTCAAATAAATCTACATTAACTGTTCCTGATTTATTTATTTCCTATTATTATCCCTATAGTACACGTGATACAGGCCATGATAATCATGGTGGGTAGAAGTTGGCGACTATTTTTACTGTATGTGCACCACATGTCTTTTTTTTTTTTTTTTTGCTTATCCCTAGTACACGAGGTATAGGCAATGATAATCTTTTTTTTTTTTTTATCAGAAAAAAAGTGCCCAATGCGGGAATCGAGCCCGGGTCGTAGCGGTCGAAAACCAACGGTTTAGACCATCCTTCCACCGACCCCCTCCACATGTCTACACATGTGAAAAGTAGTTCGACTTTGTACTTACAAAGCTCCGTTATACCATAGCTCCGTTTGATTACTTGCACTCACTGGTGGGGTTTGACTTTTTCAAGAATCGGGGGCCATTGAAGCTTTTTTTTTTTTTTTTTTCAATTAGAAAAAAAAGTGTCTAAAGCAGGATTCGATCCCGAGTCGTAGCGGTTGAAAACCAATGCTTTAGACCACCCTTCCACCAAACCCCAGCCATAAGTTAAAATTGAAGAATTCATAGTATCAGAATCATAGAGTATCATTTGTATATGTATGTAAGTTCCTATGTAAATTAAAAACAGAAAAAGAAGACATATTTGTATATATATATATAGAAATACTTTGTATAGCACCAAATATAACATCGTCTTTATAACATACCGTTTCTTCTTTTGGCAATTATAATCTTTATGAGTTACCTATCAAAAAACACAGGAGACTTGAAATGAGGCTGTTTCAGACATGCCATAGACGGGCCATTCAATCTAGGATATGGGCCGAACCTTAAAAAAGCTCAAGCTAAAAATGGAAGCATCTTGGCACACGAGGCAGTCTTGTGGGTTGCTTTGCTTCTTTTAAATTCTTTCACCTCCTTGATAATATGGCCATTAGAGATAAACCTATTTATCCTTTAGCCAAACAAATAGAGTTGCAACGTCTTATGCTTTTGTAGTTTGTTTAATGCAACAACAACAGCTTTATTAGGACATTTCCGTCCTCTAAGGACTCACCATATATCATTTTCATGGAGAAAAGGAAAAAAGAAACATAAACAAAAGAGAGAAGGGAAAATGAAAAGGAAATCAAAGTATTCAACGTAACTATACAAATTAACTATGGAAGGAAATTGTTCTGTAATTTTAGTTCTTAGAGATTACCTTGTTCTCTAACGCTTTATGAAAGTTAAACAATTCTATCGCTATATATATTTTCACGTACATCATTCTGATTAGCTGAACTGGGTTCACGTAGACTTGGATAATGTTCTTTAAGATCTTATTCCGTTCCTCGTTAACAATGTTTGTTTAATACTAAAAGTTTCCAACGGTAAAAAATTAGTCATTTTCGGTATTTCAAAACGTTAAATTTCAGTTATGTTTATTATTCCTTTAAAGATTCCCTATAATCTCTGTTTAAAATGAGTAAAAAGCAAGTCAAAACATTTCAAAACTTCTCAGAATGGTCACACTTGGCAGAACCTTCTGGAACATTCGCTAACTTTGACTTGGTCGGTTGAACTTGGAAGAGATTCAACAAACATCTGGCACCACTGCACCTCAATTGTTTTCCTTAACAGATTTCTTGTAACAAGCATTATAAATGTAAACCTATTTAAGATGCCTATACCAAATGCCATATGTATGTAGGTCTTCTACTTTACTTATTCCGTGTTTAACATATTCTAAACCAACTCCTGATCACTTCAAGTCTTTCTAGAATCACCAAAAGTCTAAGTATCTTTGTGATACATTAGCGCGCCATCTGTTATAAAAATTCGAAACTATTATAGACGCTCTTCAAATTAAAGATACTTCGGCCAGTAAATCTTTAATTTAAAGAACTATGAATGCCGGCCAGGCAGCCTCTATCTTTACTATATTATAGACGCGTATGATTATTTTTAAAATTAAACAATTTTCTACGGTCTTTACTTTGTGTTTGGAATTCTAGACAGCTGATCAAATGTTGAGAATATACTGGCTGGGATCGAAACTTTTGGTAGATCTTGCTTTCATCTTTGAAGTATTTTGAGGTGACCTATTCTTATTCACGATTCCAATGCAGTATTCGATCTAGGTTTGTTGATGCCGAAAATCAACGGGTTTTTTTTTACCATATCAGCTTCCTGTTCTTAATCATGAGAGCATTGTACTGCGTCTATTTCATTCCTGTTTATATTCCAATATTCTTTGATCATTTTTCATTATATTTCTCTTATCATATACGTAAAGTCACGTATATATACTTATCGTATATCGTATACGTAAAGTCATATACTCGTCTATGAAACAAGTTATTGGATAACGGCCTCGTTATTGACCAATATGTAGATGTATTCTGGGAAGAGCCTTTCCAGACATCCAAATATATAAATATCTACATTTATGTAACACACCATAAGATATAAAAGTTTATCTACAATTCTCATTTAGCAGTAGATATCAATATGGGTCAAGAGGTTAGAAAAAAACAACCATAATTTATCAGTTAGTCGTTAAAAAAGATAGACCATTGGATGATTATTAAAAAAAAAAAAGATAAGACAAACTCTAAGGATAATGTATATATATAAGGGCGTACTTGAATCTGTGAAATAAAAAAAAAAACATTTTTTTACTCAACATTTCGAGAGATTGCTCCCTCTTTATCAACTTATTGAGCTATATTTAATTGATAATGAGGGAGAAAAGTCTGGAAGTATTTTGATGATTTTTTTTCTTTCTCATATCTAGGTACGCCCTTTTTAAAAGCTTTTATTTAACTTGCTTCCCTGTCCTTCCGTCTGTCTGTTTGTCCACAAATCTTGCAATCGATTTTTATATATATATAAACATATTTAATGGATCGCCTTTGGACTCAATCTAAGGATAATGTTTTTCAAAGAGAGATGTGAAGATAGTAAATTGATCTCTTATGAAATCTATTTCGAACGTTGGTGTTTTTGGCAACATGGCGGCGACCTTGACGTCCTCCATTAGAGGCAATGATGGGACATCTAGACGCATTCCTTCGGCTGTCTTAATTGACCTACTTGGCTTAGTGACCTAGTGTCGAGGACACTTGGTACTAGACTTGTGACGTCCTTAGTTTCTAAGTATAGCAAGTCCATAGTCTGTGGGGCGCTGTTCTGTACTGATGTCACTATACCTTGGTACCATTGCTCTTTTATGATGGTACCCTTGCTCTTTGTGATGATACCATTGCTCTTTTGTGATGGTACCGTTGCTCTTTTGTGATGGTACCATTAGTCTTTTGTGATGGTACCGTTAATCTTTTGTGATGGTGCCATTCTGCAGCGTGTTTTTTTTTTTTTTTTTACCATTATTCGTTTTTAACGATAAAGTGACATTGGTCTGTACTGATGCCATTATACCGTCGTGTTCTTATACAAAAATTCTTCTAGTGAAAAGTACTAGCTATAATTACCTTTACAAACTATTTTTCTGTCCACTCTATAGGAAAAGGTATCTAAAGGCGTTCATTGTTTTTCATTTTATACTTCTGTAGAAGAGCGGATATGTCCGAAAGCTTTAAAATACACTAATAAAATGAAAAAGAATCTCAACTCCAGAAATCTCTGTCGCATTATTTTAATCAATATTCAGGAGATTCATATCTACTGTATAGGTAAACATAAAATTTTGCATATCTTAAATTCAAATCACGCAACAAGTAGCTATTCTCTAGTACATATTGCCTCGTAGAAAATTAGGAAAGACAAACTTCAAGATGACACAGCAATTTATTTAAGGCAAGAACAAGCTATGAATGATAAACAAAAGATAAGCAATGAGGGAAGTTTACAGAGCAGCAAAATATGAACATGATAAATGATACTCTGTTAAAATATAATAAATACTTTGTGACAATATTATACAAGGTTGTTCCAAAAGTTCGTAAACACTTGCAAAAAAATTGAAATACCAATTTTATTCGCCGTTATGTATAATGTATTTGTATTATGTTTAAAGTAATTGTATTATGTATTATTATGTATTCGCCGTAAAATAATATTATTCGCCAAGTAATAAGAAAAACAACGTTTAAAAAAAACGAAATTTGGGACAACCTTATATCTATAAATATTGCTACGTGGAAAATAAGGGAAGACAAACTTCAGGATGGCACAGCAATTTATTTAAGACAATAACAAACTATGAATGATAAAAGATAAGCAATGAGGGAAGTTTACAGAGTAGCAAAATATAAACATAAAAATGATATTCTGTTAATAAAATAATAAATACTTTGCAAAATATTGATACCAAGTATAGGTAAGCATGAATAGATAAAAGAAAAATTTGTTCCTAGAGTTATAAAAAGGATACAATAGCAGGGCATTCAGCCAGCAATATGGCATTATCCATAGGGACAATACTGATGACATGTAATAAAGACAATGGGATCCATAGAAGTCCCATGGGTTTCATCAAGTTGGTGATAATTGTTCCTTGACACGCATCCAGTGCTGGGAGGTTGAGTTACAACCTGTTGAGGTAGTGTTACACCTCGGTGGTGTTGTATTCTCTATTGCCTTTTCTACTTTGGTTAGTAGCCCGTAAAACTATATTCTCTCTTTCCTACTTTAAAATGTAACATACAGAAAAAATAGTGTCACGAGTAGATTTGTTCATATGGAGGTTTGAATACAAGATTCATTCAAAACATCAAAAATAGTGTCACGAAAGGATTTGTCTATGTGGAGGTTAGAATACAAGATTCAAACAAAACATCAAAAATAGTGTCACGAAAGGATTTGTCCATGCGGAGACTAGAATACTAGATTCAATCAAAATATCAAAACCAATATCACGAAAGGATTTGTCCATACGGAGACTAAAATACAAGATTCAATCAAAACATCAAAAATAGTGTCACGAGAGGATTTGTTCATATGGAGGTTTGAATACAAGATTCAATTCTTATGCATACCTCTGGTGAATCCTGTATAGGGTCAGTGACCCTAAATAAAGGCTTTTTTGTTGTTGTTGTACAAGATTCAATCAAAACATCAAAACCAATATCACGAGAGGAGAGATTTGTTCATGTTGAGGTTAAAATACAATGGAGATTCTGTACACATGGATTAATATTGAAGAAAACATAAAAAAGCAAAAGAAATAATGATAAGTAATCAGACTCTTTTAAGCATTCACCTTAAAACATCAGAAAATATTACAAAACCCAAAAATTGTTTCATACAAAATTTCCTTTGACAAATAGGATATGAAGCAATGTGAATAAATTCCATTCAAACAAGTTTAAACTTCAGAAAAAAATCATAAAGGAATACAATTTCGAACACGTTTTCTAGTTGTTGTTTTTTTCACAGATTAAGATAAATTATTACATAGCCCAAATCTTTTTATAAGCTTCTTTCCTAACCATGGAAATTTCAGAAGCTTTTTGAAATATTGTAAACCAACATGACTTTCAACTCCTCAGCTTGCTTCGTATTATTACTTCGAATTTGCATATGGTATGATAATATGATTTGAATTAAGGAATCCAAAAGAGGTGACACTATGGCCATCCTATGTCCAGTGGAAACAGCAGGTAGCAGATGCAGTCTGCAGCTGTCACTGATGGAAATGAGGTACAAGCAATAACTTCCTTCTATTAGACGTTTTTGGCATTCCAATAACTCCATGTTTTCCCCTACACTCTGAACGTATTTCTAGTTCCTTTTTGGCCCAAAAAGATGACTTCTTGTTCTTAAGATTATCAATCATTGTCTTATTCCTCATGTTTGATTGTTTTCGTGAGTTAAATTATTGTACAAAACAATTCATTTATAAAATTGATCCTGTAGTAGTGAAAATTTTAAACGAAATTACTTTCATGTTCATGATTCTTGCATAAGTCCAATTATACCTGTGAATGCAAATAACCAAACAAAAATCTAGCATTTTGTAAGTGCAAAGACAAACTGATTTCTTCATAACTAAACCTGATGTTAAGAATTTCTTTAAAAATGGATTTATTCACTTCTTAGAGATTTTAATGTTGTGAATAGATTTTTTCAACACTATATATTTTATGATAAAGAAAGAGAGAATTTATTCAATGATTGAACTGAAGAAAAAGAATTGGGAAGGTTTTCCTCATCAGTAGTGAACCTTCACAACGAATTCATCAATATAAACCACCAGAACTAAGCTATACAACTATTCTATTGTTCATTCTGTCTATATAGTGTCTTCTCTACTTGAAGGTTTGTTATTGGTGATGTTTAACGATACTATGAAGAAAGACTTCTCTAATTGTAGAGATTTTACAAATGTATTTGAACACAGCTCTTCCGTTTAAAGACAAGACAAAAAGCATTATTATTATTTAGTTATCGTAAAGATATTGTCTGGCCGGCATTCATAGTTCTTAAAATTAAAGATACTTCGGCCAGTATATATTTTTATTATCTCGATATTTCGACAAAAATCTTTTGTCCTCGTCAGAAACAAACAAAATATTTTTGTCGAAACGTCGAGATAATAATAAGATTTACTGGCCGAAGTATCTTTAATTTTAAGAATTATTATAGTTAGCTATATTTAACCCAGTAGGTTCCTGGAGCCGCCACGTACAGAAGTCACCAACTACCCGGGCTGACACCTTCTTGGTTTTATTTACAATGTCAGTGGAAATCCAATTACTGAGGTGGGCAGATTTCTTTCTTGGGAGATTTTATAGGGATGCTGACTTAGTTTGATGATCCCTAAGAAGATAACAGTCAGAAATCTTTGGTATTAGAAGATTGGGCAGAGAGAGGTGAAACAACAAATACAGAAGCTTGCATAGTCGTAAGCAAACAATACACAATGCACTTTGTATAGTTTGGATGCTGAGTTATCCAAGCATTCCAAAGTTGTGAGAGCTTGAGTGGGCGACACGTTTGTGAAAGAATGGTTAGGTAAATAACTCTCTTGTGTGGAAACGCCTACATGACCTGGTTACCACAGCTCAAAAGCGGCCATTTTTTTTGGAGCTAAGTCGGCCTGCCACTGAGTAGTGCTCCCAGTCTTATGACAAAGGCAGACACATCCTACTTCACCCAGATATGATTGAGTGGAGATAAGAAAGAAGAAGACCACAGCTCTTGTTCCCGTTTTCTAGTTAAACCACTATCTAGTTGGGGCACCAGCTAGTGAAGTCACTACCTAGAATCAAACTGAACCAGCAAGTTCGCTAATATACCTATAAATACCTATACCATCTCTATACAACCTCCATCCAAACATTTTATAAATCTCTAAGAAGTAATCAAAGCTAACGACAACGGGGAGGTGACCCTGGACGGGACAGTATGTCTGGAGTTCTGAACTCCTGGTACCCAAGACATGAATCCCACTATGTCCAGCTAAATGTTAACATCCCTACCTACATCAGATATCCTATCAACAGACATCTAAATACTCCACATCGCAAAATTGGAAAGGAGTGGACTTCAGGAATTGGTTTAATCATGGAGATGAGCACCACCACGAGTTTCTTTATCCTATTACTACTATATTATATACAGGTTACTAGTAGCCTGTTAAAGGACGTCATATTCTGAAAGCTTGCCAAGATTATACAGAATAAATAAATAAATTCGTCGCCTTAAATTTTGATTCTTTCTTCAAAATGATATTTGGCGATTCCTGCTCTTGTAATTTGATAAAGTCTTAATAAGATGGTGAAAGTAAAAAACAGCAAAACTTTGTGTAAAGGAATTTGCCCAAAGGCTAGGCGTGTACAACAGGTCCAACTGATATGGTAAAGGTGTGATCCATGGTGGTTCCCGCCCAGCACTGATGGGTATTGATTGGGCGTGGCGCCAGACTTCCAGCCGACGTCATCCTTGGACTCCATCCTGGATGGACTTTGTTGACATGGCGACTTCCCTCAGTCTTATCGGTGTTCAACCTGAAGCTGTGTACTTTTAGCGTGATCCATGTTATTTTTTACTGTTCACTCTCTTTTTTTAGCGTCTTCTAAACGTTTTTTCTATAAGAATATTAGCATGGCACATACGATACCTGTTCGCCGCACAGATACTACAATAGTAAGGATACAGAGGCCCTTGTGATACCTGTTCGGTGGTACAGCTACTACAATAGGAAGGATACAGAGATTAGCATGGTCCCTGTGATACCAGTTAGGCGGTACAACTACTACAATAGGAACGATACAGAGAAGATTAGCATGGTCCCTGTGATACCAGTTCGGCGGTACAACTACTACAATAGGAACGATACAGAGAAGATTAGCATGGTCCCTGTGATACCAGTTCGGCGGTACAACTACTACAATAGGAAGGATACAGAGAAGATTAGCATGGTCCCTGTGATACCAGTTCGGCGGTACAACTACTACAATAGGAAGGATACAGAGAAGATTAGCATGGTCCCTGTGATACCAGTTCGACGGTACAACTACTACAATAGGAACGATACAGAGAAGATTAGCATGGTCCCTGTGATACCAGTTCGGCGATACAACTACTACAATAGGAACGATACAGAGAAGATTAGCATGGTCCCTGTGATACCAATTCGGCGGTACAACTACTACAATAGGAACGATACAGAGAAGATTAGCATGACCTCTAAAATATTTGTTCATTGATCTATCCCAATAGAAACGATGAACAGAAGATGACTTTAGTTTGCACCTCGTTCCTTCAAACACTCTTCTCATTGATTATAACTTCTTCATACGTTTTTTCATACCAATTCTACTTCTCTTGGACGTGTGTTTATTTGATACATGTCATATTTTCATTTTGATTGCTTAAAATGTATTTCCATTGACTATGGTGTATGTCGTCTCTTGTTCAAGAATCAAATCCTACTTGAGTATGTTTCAATCACCATATTTTAGATGACGTTACATATTGCAAGTGGCCACTCAACATCTACTGTTGTCTACTCAGTCATACTGACGTAGTGACTCATCGCTTCACACTGATTCAATACACATTGCAACTGGCCGTTGTAATGGCACAAGTCATATCTACCTATTGCAACCCAACTTCCAGATGTAGTGATGCCCTTGCGACATTCTGGTATAGAGTTTGGTAGAGAATCACCAGCGGGTCTCCAGCGACACCACACATTTCTGATCTACGAAGAATACGTAGATTGTGTACTTCACCGCTGAGGAGATGGTGATGGTATGGTCCTCGAGACCAACTGGAAAGATCCAGGACTGCAGCTCCGGCTATTCTGGTATAGAGGCTCAGACATTTCGTAACATAAATAGCTCATCTTTATAGGATTATTCATTAATTACATATTCTTTTTTGTCTATCTTAACTAATGTAGATTTGGCCAATTTGTATTATAACAAGGTAGATTCCTCATTTTATATCTGGTCGGTATTAAGTTGTAGCACATTACTTTTCTGCCTATTCCCCTTGCACTATGCTGAGGTAGATGATATTTCTTGTAGCTGGGTTTTTAAAGCATTACTCGAAATCTATTCTTCAGTATATTCCAACTGATATAGATATCAGGCATTACGCTCTTTAAAGATGTAGTTTCATAGTATTGCACTGTGCTGTAGTATATACTACATCTTGCAACTTTATTACTTAAAATAATTCTATTTACTATTTACTTAAAAATTAATATTGTAACAAAGTATTTATTAATTTTATTATAAAGGGTATTTACCTTTTAGTTCTCCAATAAAATTATATACAAGAGATATTTATAGGGAGAACACCTTATCCCAAGGTAAAGATAATAATAATGAGAGTGGTCAGCCACCGTCTCGTTTTCCTTATTTGCCGATAAGATTCCGAGAACCCCTCACATCTGTGGTCGTCCCCCCGGAGTCCAGTGATGATTGACAGGTGTCCCATGGAGCTTCTTGTGACCGTAGTTGCAGAGCTACTTGACAATATAAGCTTACAAGGAATACTCTTCTCTCTGTATAGCAACCTGCGAAAATGCCACATCTTACAACTAGCAGATTCCAAGTTACCGATACTGTCTCTATACCAACTGATGATGTCAGACAGTTGCTACGTGTAGACAAAAGCTGTCATCTACACAGAAAGGTAGATGCCAGGTGCCGCGTATCTCTCGAGGGCCAAGATAAAACTCCATCCGGCTGAGATAACTCCTGAAGATTTCGATAACTCAGAAATTCTCTGGTGTTTCTGGAATAGCTGCTTCCTGTAGAGCATCATGTAGACGTATTCCTCTGATTCTTAGAATAAAGCTTAATATACACATACATCTTCTTCTTCTTCTTTCTTATCTCCACTTAATCATATTAGGATATCAAGCTTGTAAAGCTTGAGACTTTTGATGGTGTCTGCTGGGGATGAGTAGAGCACATCAATGGATGATACGGTCTATAATGTGTTTGACAACCATCATGAAGCTTACAAACAATACACCTCTTATCTGTTCTATTAAAGTCTAGCTATTTAGCGTAAGAGATGCGACTTAGGTAAAGCTAAAAGTGTAAATTCTCAAAGAAAGATCATTGAAATCCAATGTTTTCTTTTAGAATCCTCACTTACATGCCTCTTTATGTGATTTAAAAGCTAAACTGTTTTCAAATACAAAATTAAACACGGCTACGTAGGGAAAGTACACTTTACTTGCTTAAAGAAACCAAATCAAAGGCCTCTTCAATGTTTTGATCATTTAATACTCCGATTCTTCACATGTTCAACAACTGTCCATTCACCCAATACGAATCTCATATGTTCAAGCATTATTTCTGAAGCTTTTAAGTTCCTAGATGTTCATCATCAATACTAAGGCCACCCTTGCTATATACATCCATCCAATACCATCGTAACATGTTCAACACCAGTACTAAGGCTACCCTTGCAATGTGCATCCACCCAATACCATCCTCACATGTTCAACGCCAGTCCTAAGGCCACCCTTGCTATGTGCAGCTACCCAATACCATCCTCACATGTTCAACACCAGTCCTAAGGCCACCCTTGCTATGTGCAGCTACCCAATACCATCCTAACATGTTCAATATCAGTCCTAAGTCTACCCTTGCTATGTGCATCTACGCAATGTCATTTTTATATTTCAAGCATTATTTCTGAAGCTTTGATGTTCAACATCAGTTTTAAGGCCACCCTTGCTATGTGCATCCACCCAGTACCATCCTAACATGTTCAACACCAGTACTAAGGCTATCTTTGCTATGTGCAGCTACCCAATACCGCCCCGTTGCCGAGTGGCAGACCGCCGTTGGTGGATCCCTGCCCGGGACTCCAGTCCAGGGAGGAGTGGACTCCAACGGAGAGCCCATCTACGTCGGCCGCGCTCATCACAACGGCGACAACATCCCAGGCAAGGTGGTGCCCAGCCACGGCTGCTGCTATGTCTCCTGGAGTGGGGACGAGCATTCTCACCATGACTACCAGGTACCTACATAACTTCCTGCACATTCACACACACAAAGCCTTTATTAAGACACCAGTCAGATTCTCCTCTCTCATTGCCGGCTTGCAATGATATCCCCGTGATATATGATCACACACACAAAGCCTTTATTAAGACACCAGTCTTATACAGATTCTCCTCTCTCACTGCCGGCTTGCAACGATATCCTCACGATGATAAATCACCATCATGTAGTGGAAAAGAAAACGATGAAAGTTCTTTTTCCCTATTTGCTGCTTTGTAAAAGTTATATAGAGACAGAATAACAATTCGAATGTACTTACAGTATAAACACTCGTAAATTCCTATACCCACCATGATTATCATGGTCTGTACTACATGCGTATCTTGGATAAGAAGTAATAGAAACAACAGTAAATGAACAATGGAGGGACCACGGTACAGCCAAAGCCTTTATTAAGACACCAGTCAGATTCTCCTCTCTCATTGCAGCGATATCCTCGCGATGATCAATCACCATGTAGTGGAGGAGAAAATGATAAATCCAAGTTATTTATTTGTAAGAAAAAGGGACATAACCTTATCGTGCAACTGAAAGTTTTTCACATTGCTTTGTAGAAGTTATACATGGACAGAGCAACCATTCGACTTGATATGGCGCTGGTTAAAATACTTTGTACTGAGGTAAGTTGGTTGTCGTTTACTTTTGAGAAGAACATCTCCCTTTCTTCACTAATATACTGACACTCAAAGATATAATAAGATATTTAAATTTATATTTTGTTCTTTGAAATGATAGCATATTGTATCCACCTTACCGAAGATTTTGGTATGATTTTCCTGAAAAAAAAAACGAAAATTGGGTTATTGCCTTCCTAGAAATTCATTTTAAAACCCTACTTCAGTACTCCCGTTATCGTGCCTGACTCTGTTAGCTCTTTAAACGTGGCATCTTTTCTAGATGTAGCCTGAGTTAGAATACTGAAAAACTCGCATTCTCTAAGAGGCTAATAGCCTTCTTCATTAGTGCTGAAGACAAAAGTTTAATTACTTTCCAAAAAAGGGGGGCTATATCTTCCGTCAGGGGCATGACTCATCAGTTGTGAACCCTCCCAGCGGTTTCGCAAGTTATTATATTTTATTAGGTTGTCTATATACCCTCATGAACAAACCTTAAGGAAATGGAAAGTCTTTGATGTAGCCGGTCTCTCTTTTTTTTTTTCTTTTGGAGACAGGCAATTTTGTTCACACTTGGTTATCCCGTGTGTCTTCAATATACATGCTGAAAGGTACAACTTCCTTAAGTTTTGTATGAGTGTATATAGGAGTGTATATATTGAGGTACTACTATAGAGGTTCTAAGACTGCATAAATATATACATAAATATACATTTGTCTCTTTTTTAGCGTTAAAAAAAGCAAGACGAAAAACTGTTTTTGTTAGCTTTTTTATAAGTTGTTTTTCATAGATTAATATATTTGCTTTTCTTTTTTTTTTCTTTTTCTTCTGTCTATATTGTTATTTCCTTTGTCTCACTGCTTTGTTCTTATGCATACCTCTGGTGAATCCTGTATAGGGTCACTGACCCTAAATAAAGGCTTTTTGTTGTTGTTGTAATATATTTGTATTTTGACCAGATGACCGTACTACTTTGCATGTATATATTTGGTTTTTGAAATGATGGAAATGAGTTAATTAAGAAAGGAAATTAAAAAGTATTAATTTCTTCGTGGTGTTGGTGATTACTCTGCTCGATGTTAGAATAGGAAAATCTTAGCTCCTAACAGCTTTTATTCGCTCGAGAGCTATCTCGTTTTTTAGCTTTTAGTAACACATTGCTAGTAGTCTTAGTTGAGATATTAGTCTTAAATTAAGAAGTAAATGCATTAAACAATGCTCTTCCTCAAATAAATGGTCATGTGTATTTGAGAAACCAATAAAAAGCAGTTATTTCAATGATACAGGACTTATTGTCCATTTAAGGATGATATTCGAAAGGATTTTCCCATTTTGCCATCCCAAATATCTTCAGCGGCTCCTCAGTGAAATAGGTCTTGAGGGAATCTCTTTGGAGCTCCTGTTGAAAGAGGTGGTGAGAAGCAGAGTTGGAGCTTTTGCGTTGTTCAAATTTTGGAAGACGGCTGAAGAGAAGAGGAGGCTATATACATAATCTAATTGATGTAAATAATTATATACAAATAATCTATGTCAGGATTAGAATGACGAATCCTGTATGGGACTTTGATTCCAGTAAAAGGCTTGTTGTTGCTGTTGTATATAGTCACAGTGTAGAAAATACTACACTATGCCTACTACTTATAGGTTTCTCTCTGTATTCTTAGTTCTCTTCTCTTACTCTGTAAACTGGCGAATCCTATATAGGACGAGAGGTCCTCAATAAAGGATTTTCCCATCTTGCCATCCCAAATATCTTCAGCGTGACTTGTGCGTGACTTGGAATGTCACTAACCGGATTTCCTAGAGCTTTGTCCTGTCACGCGTCTACTTTATGGCTTCCTTTGTCTACATCTCTAGTTCCACTGGTTGGTAGATCCAAAATGGAATTTGCATAGTGTTGAGAGATGTAAATATGGGATGGAATAAACGACTCTATTCATAAATCACTTTCAATATCTTGGTTGATTCTGAAGAAAGGTTTTATTGTGTTTAGATGTTTTTGTCTGTTCAATAGGATTTAAAAACTACAGAAAAAATGCTGGCTACGTTGGAAGATTTGTCCATATTTTAAAGGATGAAATATATCAAATAGCATTTTTCGTACAAATTTGAACAAGGAAATATGTTATTATATTGTGCTGCCGAAAAAATTCTCTTTGCATTGACCTAATGAAAAGAAATTTGTATGGAAGAAACATATGTCAAATATACACTCATGGAAAAAAACTTATGGATGGAAGTTTCATATTTTAATGTCGTCTGTTTTTTTTTTTTTTTTTTTTTAAGAAGAAGACAGAGAGGCGATTTTGTTCATACTTCGTTATCTCGTATGTCTTCAATAAAGGTCACTGTAATATTTTTCAGAGTTATTGTCTGAATCCCGATATACATGCTAAAAGTTACAACTTCCTTAAGTTTTGTCTATGAGTGTATTTTAGGAAAGTATTTTAAAATATGCTAAAAAATGAGTGAATGTTACGAATTCTGAAAAGTATGATTAAAGATGTTAGGATGAAAAGACTTTGAGAATTCTGGAAAGTATGAAATAAATCTGCTAGGATGAGGAAAGGGTAAGAATTCTGGAAAGTATGAAAGAAAAGGGGGCTAGAATAAAGTTTATTAACAATTCTGGAAAGTTTTAAAAAAGAAAGAAGCTAGAATGAAATATTAAGAATTCTGGAAAGTATAAAAGAAATAGGTTATAATGAAAGTTTAAGAAATCTGGAAAGTTTGGATGGGTGTCAGGTAATGATGAAACAGAGCTAACGTACTTTTATCATTATTTGCTGTCTTGCCATTGTTGGTACGCCCTAAAATTTCATCTTTTCCAGAAAGTTCCGTGACAAAGGTCGTCACAATCTTATCTCAAAGTAGAGGTTGTCTTGAGGAAGCTGTGAATGGCGGAAGGTAGTTTCTCTCAAGGAATTCTGGTTAACATCGAATGGCATGATCATTAAAGAAATGTAACGAATCTAAATATACAATTTGTTGAAATCACCCAACAATCTATAAACGCAAAAATATGATAAGTGTCTTGGCTCATCACAAAAAGAAGATACGACAAGGAAGATGTCGCGACAGGGAAATAAGTAGGACAAACTGCTTAGTCATCCTCTCTTGCATCTCTTGGTGACCTCCAGCCATTGGCCCCACGTGACGGCGCCTTTTTACATATTAGCCCTACGTATACCTACTCACTCAATAGATTCTTTTTCTTTATTAAGGCTATTTTTAGACTAATATTTACTTAAGTAATTATTTCGATAGATGACATCTTTGGGGACAAGACGAAACACAAGTCGGGGAGAAGAGCTATATCATATGGATATTATATGCTGGACAAATGCTGATAAAGAGCGGTTTGCTATTTCTTTAGTATAGTGATTAAAAAAAGTTCTTGTGTCAAACATATGTATAGATATAAAATAGCCATGCCTGTAGAAGGATTATAAAGATCCGAAAGCTTTCACTTTTCACAAATAAAGAAACACATTGCTACGGTTTATATTCTTATTTTATACTTATAATATACTTTATAAGCAATTTTTTCTTCTATATCTATAGATATGTCAAATGCCAATTTGGCAAGATGATATGAAAGAAAACTTTTCAAAACAGCATATTCACTTATATAACAATGGCTGTGAATACATTTCAAAGAGATAGAGAAAAAATGCCTTGTAAAAAAAAAACTTGCCGTCAAAGTCAGCAACCATTTTTTTAACACTTCCTTTCTCCCACTCTATCATTAGGTTTTGTTTCAGCCAAGGTCAGCTCGAATTTTTTGTCAGTTCTTTGTTGAGAGTGTTCATTCCGTGTTTTGATTCGCTGTCTGACTGCTGTGATTGGATATAGCTTTTATGTTCTACACAGTACAAGATATCCATGATTCGCTGTCTGTCAGAACGACTGCTGTGATTGGATATAGCTTTCGTTTACCACACAGAACAAGATATCCATGATTTGCTGTCTATCAGAACGACTGCTGTGATTGGATATAGCTTTCATTTACCACACAGAACAAGATATCCATGATTCTCTACGTGTTTGGTTTGTACGTTGAACTGCTTGATTTCGTACCATGTTGGTTCAACACAATCGTAGAAAATAGTTGAGACAATGAAAGCGTTATATAAACAATGGCGTCAATAAAAGCCCGGGTTCCAAATATGGAGTGTAGTATCTCTTTCTTTCTTCTTTCCCCATATCTGATCCTGATTTTGTTGCTCCATGGAAAGCAGGGTGCCATTGTCCCGTTAGTCAGCCACATTTCAGAGTTCCCTGTTCACGATTACCATAGCGGCTCGGGGCTCACGACACCGTACTTCGTCTTTACAAGGCATTCCCTTACTTGTGCGGCTTCTCCCCACGTAGAGGAGGACTTCTAGACAGGCCCCTATTTGATACACTGTAAATAACATTGCTGATTATTGTTGCTATTGGTTATTTATCTATATGCATTCTTCCACTCGAAGAATCTGTATAAGACTCTTCTTCTTCTTTCTTATCTCCACTCAATCATATTAAGGTATCAAGCTTGTAGAGCTTGAGACTTGACAACCATCATGACTGGGTGAAGTAGAATGCGTCTGCCTTTGTCATTAAGACTGGGAGCACTACTCAGTGGTAGGCCGACTTAGCTCCAAAAGAAATGGCCGCCTCTGACATGAGGAACGGACACCATGTGCAGCCGCTCCTAACATGGAGTACAAACGCTGCTCATCCTGTATCCCTGGAGCCCTTAGAGGGTACTATCAGCCGGGCCAACTGAGCCCAGGTTTTTTTAGCGAGCTTGTTACTGCTCCCTCTCCTTGGGGGGACCGGCAAAGGCGGAGTTTGTATAAGACTAAAAGATCAAAGCTTCTTGTTGTAAATATTTTGTGTTTATAAGAGCCCTGAATTTGTATACATTTCTCTGTCTTATTACTGATTCACCTTAAAAGAATGCAATTGCATCTTGGAACGATGACAACATTCTCTTACTTCCAGGAGTGCAATAGCTGTCAGTGTGTAAATAAGGTAATTCCAGCCAGCTGTTGCATACTAGGAATTACTGGGGCCAGGTACTTTACATACATTTCCAATATTGGCAAATAGCCTGATTTGAGATGGGACACAGCTTTTAATATTTCAAATATCGTTTAAAAAGTTAAAAAAGGCATATCCTGATGATGCAAATGAAAGTTGTTAATGGCTTATGTCATCTCTATAAGAATAAATATCAACTCATTGTTGATTTGTATGATTAGTTGATTTTTTTATTCCGATAAATGGCACAAACTATCAGAAATTTGCACGATCATTAGATGCATTTTCCCTTAATTGGACCACCTGATCCATGTACAAATTCACTTTTGTTCTTTTTTTTTTTTTTTTCTTATAACCCTTTGAAAGGTTTATCCAATTCAATTCTCTCGGTATAGTTTTAAAATATATCGAACACATTTCGCTATAGATTTCTTTAAATTTTGTAATTATTTTTGGCAATTAAGTTTCATTAGTGGTAAACCTTCTCAGCGGTTTCGTTAAATTATTCTCCAGACCGCGCTCGATTATTGTATTGGATTTTTTTTTTCTTATATACTGTGTATTTACACGCGTGGACAAAACTTATGGAAATGGAAAGTTTGTTTATTGAAGGAAACTGAGACAATTTATTTCACACCTGGTTATCTCGTGTATCTTCAATAAAGGTAACTGTATCAAATATATTTCAGAATTATTGTCTGAATCCCGATATACATGCTAAAAGGTACAACTTCCTTAAGTTTGGTTATCTCGTATGTCTTCAATAAAAGTTACTGTGATCTTTTTCAGAGTTATTATCTGAATCCCGATATAAATGCTAATAAAAGGTACTTAAGTATTGTCTATAAGTGTACTCTACAAGTTGTTTCACAGTACTGTGTTGTGTCCAGGTGCTGTGCAACCCCTCCTACAGCCAGCTGGAGTGGCAGTGGGCCGATGGTAGCAACATTCCCCCCGGCGCTATCCAGGGCGGTGCCACCGCTGACGGCGAGCCCCTGTACATCGGCCGTCATGAGCACGACGGCTCCATGACCATCGGCAAGGTCCATCCCAGCCACGGCTGTGTCTACCTGCCCTTCGGTGGCAGCGAGCATTCTTACTCCAACTACGAGATCCTCGTGTGCCGCTCCATCTGCTTCTAGACTTCTAGCTGGACCTCAATAAAGTTATTGGATTTGTCTCTATATCCTCGTCTCTTTATATGTTAGCCAGGCTTTGAACATACTTAATCTTCAGGCTTCTAGATCTTTGATTTCAATGAGTTATTGAATTTGTCTTGTCTTTCTTCCCCGTCTCTTTATATATTATCCAGGATTTTTGGATAGATATTCTACAGAAATCTGCCTTTAAATATTTGATTTCAATAAGTTATGGAATTGTCTTACAAGGCTTTTTGCATAGATCACCTTCTATATCTTTGTTTCAATGAGTTATTGGATTTTTCTTGTCTTTCTTCGTCTCTTTATACAGCTTTTGACATATTTGGGCTTCTATATCTTTGTTTCAATAAGTTCTTGGAATTTGTCTTACAAGGCTTTTTGCGTAGATCACCTTCAGTTATCTATGCTTCTAGATCTTTAATTTCAATAAGTGATTGGATTTGTCTTATCTCATTTCTCTGTCTATTTATATTATCCAGGATTTTTGGATAGATTACCTACATGGATCTGCTTCTAGATCTTTGGTTTCAATAAGTTATTGGATGTCTTACAAGGCCTTTTGTATAGATCACCTACATGGATCTGCTCTAGATCTTTGGTTTCAATAAGTTATTGGATGTCTGACAAGGCCTTTTGTATAGATCACCTACATGGATCTGCTCTAGATCTTTGGTTTCAATAAGTTATTGGATGTCTTACAAGGCCTTTTGTATAGATCACCTACATGGATCTGCTCTAGATCTTTGGTTTCAATAAGTTATTGGATGTCTTACAAGGCCTTTTGTATAGATCACCTACATGGATCTGCTTCTAGATCTTTGGTTTCAATAAGTTATTGGATGTCTTACAAGGCCTTTTGTAGATCACCTACATGGATCTGCTCTAGATCTTTGGTTTCAATAAGTTATTGGATGTCTTACAAGGCCTTTTGTTTAGATCACCTACATGGATCTGCTTCTAGATCTTTGGTTTCAATAAGTTATTGGATGTCTTACAAGGCCTTTTGTATAGATCACCTACATGGATCTGCTCTAGATCTTTGGTTTCAATAAGTTATTGGATGTCTTACAAAGCCTTGTATAGATCACCTACATGGATCTGCTCTAGATCTTTGGTTTCAATAAGTTATTGGATTTGTGTCTTATCTTACTACCCCGTCTCTATATTTTCTAAGCTTTTTTGTATAGATCACCTACAAGGATCTGCTTCTAGATCTTTGATTTCAATAAAAAAAATTGACTTTGTAATTTTTATAAGTTTTGAAATGTGTAGCCAGAGATATTTCCATAGTTTTTTTTTAGGTAACTGCTTTTTTTTTTGTTAATAATAAATTTGTTCTTCAACTTGTATTGTCTTTTTATTAATTCTTTTTAGCCATATTTCGGTATTCTATTAATTAAATCTTATGTTTTAAATTGTCCTTATTGTGTGATATTATTCTTGTTTGTAGCGATTTTAGCTGAATTTCAAAAAAGTATATTGAAACGGTTAAATATATATGGTCTAAAGAAAGCCCTCCCAATATTTTTTCATCGCAGTAAGGAAAGTATAAATTCGATTGATTTGTAAAAGAAACCTTCGTCTTTTATTGTTTTTATTTACTCTACTACCTTATATACATATTCTGGGATTCTATAAAATATTATTTTTGACTAATTCTATATTTAAACCACATAATGCTGATGTTAGGCCTTAGTTGAATTTGTCTTTTATCGTATTTTGTGCTCTATGCTATATAACGTTGATTATCCTATATTTAGATCCTATATAACTTTTACTAAAAGATTTAGAATCTATATGGCTTAATGAAATCGTCTTTTCCTTTTTTAGATCTTTTTATTCTAATGTTTGCATGAATTATGCTTTGCTATTGTTCATTGCTTCTTCCTTTCTTCCTAAAAACTTGTTCTTCCGGTGTCTCTTACTGCTAAAGTACCTGAACCTATGTCTTCTTTCTTGACTAAGTATTACAATGCGTGCCACACTTGTCTCTTATGTCTTAAATCTAAATAAAACTTTAAATTTACCTTTATTCTCTCTTTCTCTTATCTTCTTTGTTTTAACAATTCTTTGAACATTTACCATTGTTTTGGTTGTTATCCTTTATTTCTCAATTCAAAAAAACTTTTCGAAGTGTGTTTTATCCTTGAAGGTTGGGAGGTAACCAAGAGTGAGGTGTCACTTCACTGAGGCAAAACGGACTCCAGTAATCTCGTTTATTCACATAAATTGACTGACCACTGGTAGCTAAAAACTGTCGCTATTTATATACAAAATTCTATGAAAACCATTATGCAAAACAGGATATTTGCATATCCATAATTCAATATGAAAATACACTACAAAGTGTATTAAAGTGTTAAAGATATAAATGCTAAAAGGCATACAAATTCCTCAAGATTTTTTTTCCTTGAGTATAGTCTCATTCACTGATTCGTATGATAAAAATCAGAGAGGAAAACAAAAAGATAAACACCCGGTATATGATACAAAACAAACGTTACAATGTAGTTAAGGTAGTTTAGTAGATCAAATTGGTAAATCCTTTAGGAAGAAGACTCCCTACTATAATGATCATTCCTTCCTAATAATTTTAACCTTCCTATTTAGTGATTGTAGAAAACTTCAAATTAATTAGACATGATAATTACGATAATTTCTCACTTTCGCCTATAGACAATTGAAAATTTAACATAATTTTATTGACATATTGTCAATATATGCAAAAATTCACAATCTGCACAATTAGTTTAAAATAATTAAGATATATGTGAAAAAATAATAGAAATAATAAAAAGGTCAGGTGTTGATATTAAAAACAAATAAGGCATATCCTGACCACGAGCACATTTTGTTTTTAAAAATGGGTTAGCCAAATATCAGGGTACAGGCTAAATCAACGTTTAATTGATTTCTGTTCCACTAAATGGCGTTCTGCCATCTAAAAAAGCACATATGCTCGTGGTCAGGATATGCCTTCTTTGTTTTTAATATGCAACTATGTACAATGAATATGGCGCCTCTACCACCGCTGCAGAGTTTGGTGGAGAATCACCAGTAGGTCTCCAGCGACACCACGTATTTCGAAATCTACGAAGAATACGTAGATCGCGTGCTTCGTCGCTGAGGAAATGGTGTGGTCCTCGAGACCAACTGGAAAGATCCAGGACTGCAGGTTCGGCGACCGCCCAAGAGTTTTCGCCGATGGATGGTGCTATATGTTGTATATGCAGATATATTTTCATTATCTGACGCTAAATAAAACGTGAATCCCCTCGGAAAAAAAAGTGTAAAAACGAGAAGCCAAAATTGGAACGTTTACTTCCGTGCTAGCAGCAGGTGTTAGCTGTTCTGTAAACACATGTCAGCTGTCAAGCTGCAGCATTTATTGCTTGATTGTGACATATCCCAAATGCACATGGTACGGTATCATGATAATCATAGATAGGTTTCCGAAACCTTATATTGTGAATTCACCACAGAGAGATATATTGATATTGAAACTACTTTTATTATATCGTTTATATAAGATTATATATTTTTTGGTCGTTGAGAAAGAGATACAACTTTGCACCACGCGCTGATGAGGGCCAACAGCCCGAAACGCGTACGTTGTTAACTTTCCTTGATTAATCAAGAATGGGTATTTGGCCAATTCTGGAATAATTAAAAATCAACGAATAGTTGATATTTATTCCGATAGATGTCGCAAGCCATCAGTAACTTTCAGTTTCACGATAAGGAGATGCCTTCTTTTCTTTCTTAAGATTATATAGGTTTTTTTTTAATATAAAATGAATATATATGAGAAAAAAGTATATATAATGATAAATATATGGATAAATAGATGTAAATATATATATAATAATTGATAAATATACATATATACACATGGTCTTTATTTGGTAGCGTACACTGCGGGAAAGACTCCGCCACCGATGGACTGCAAGAGTTCTTAGAGGGAGAGAGACTTTGGTTCTTTTGGAATATCTAAAAACTCTCTATCATTATCAACTCAAATTGTCTTCTTTCCCAAACAAGCTCATATATATAGAAAAAGGCATCTTCCTGATTGTACAACTAAAATTTGATGATGACTTACACCATCTATCGGAATAAATCTCAACTAATCGTTGATTTTCAATTATTCCATAATCTGCCAAATACCAATTCTTGATTAATCAAGAAAAGCTAACCATGTACGCATTTAAGACTGTTGGTCCTCATCAGCATGTTGCAAGCTGTACCTCAACGACCAAAAAAAGCTGGTCTTAAAAGTTGGAATGTTTTCCTAACGAACATTTGACAAACAATATTTTCTGGACAAACATAGAATACCAACTGAATCTATTCTTCTCAAGATAAACTGATGTTTTGAAAATTCGAAACTATTTTAGACGCGTAAGATTCTTTTTGAAATTAAACAATTTTTACTGCCCTTACTGCAATATGGAAAAATTAATGGGAGGGCCTGGCTCATCAGTGGTGAATCCTCCCATTGCATTTTCCTTTGCAGTAAGGGCAGTAGAAATTGTTTAATTTCAAAAATTTACGCGTCTAAAATAGTTTCGAATTTTCATAACAGATGGCGCGCTAGTGTATCATAATATAAACTGATGTTTGTTATCTTTCTCTACCAAAACCACTGAATAAACCATTGAAATATTTTGCATATAAGTATATAAATATATAGATTAACATATAAGTAATTTAAAGACTAAAATTAGATAAATAACAACCTATTTTGCATATTTTATAATTATAAAATTATAATGATTATAAATTGACTCTCTGAATGACTTAGTTTCGCCCATCGTTCATCGCTGGGATCTCTGGGGTAAAGTATAACTAGATTATTTTGCTACGATTTCAGAAGATCGTAATGCAAACTTGTTACATAAGATTATTCTGTTGTACCCTACACAATTTACATTTAAACTCTAAATTCTGAAGATTTCTGTTATGTAATATTCAATAATCTTAGGTAGTATAGTTTCTATTAAAAGAGATTGTATGCTACTGAAAAGTTATATATTTGCATAATATTTTACTATTACAGAATTATCAAAAGAACTAAAAACATGAATATTTCACACTATAGATTACATCACACAACAACAACCAAGTCCTTGGTCAAAACCATATATACATGTCGTAAAAAAAGATGTATTTTAGGTACGTTACCAATTCATTCATGCAGTCGTGGATTGAATTGAAAATGATAACTTTATATCCAAAATTAAATTTATTTCAATGATTATATTTTTAAGAACAAACAGTTTTGCATACATACAATTCTATATGATATTCTAAGTATAAACAAAAAACAATATTGCGTTGTACTCCTTTTGTTAAGGATTTTAAAAAATTAACTCTGTGTTAATTCTATGATTATTTAAATTATAATTATATTAATGAATAATAAAAATATGATTTTTATTATGTCATTTCTTCCCTCCAAGGATAAAAATTAGGGAGTAATTTTCAAAGTAAAAAAAAAGTATCATTATTATTTACATAGATTATCAATTAAGATGGAGGATACCAATTGAAACTATATCAATGATTCTCTTTATTCATTCTACATATTCTTATTTGTACCTTTGTTTGACAGTAGCTGAAAACTATCCAATCTTATTTGAATTTATAGGTGTCTCCTTCCTATAATTCATAAGGGGATTTACCTCATGAATTGAGTAGGCCTTCTCAGGTTCTCAAGATTCAAAAGGTATTTTGCCACATGCCAAAAAAATATATATCTTTGAAAATCACAAATTTATTTCTCATAATGACGAGTGGTATCCAACATCTTGTTTCACATTTATTTGGTTTGATCAGAATAAAAACATAAAATAATGGGTTATTTCCACATAATGAAAAATATTTACACATGAAGTTTTATTATTTACATTAAAAAAAAAGAATGTTCGAATATGAAATGTTCCATATAAAATTTGTGAGGGAAAATATATAGAATCATATGAGTGAATATCTCAACAAATAAAATCGAAATGTAAAATATTTCCAACAATTGAAAAGAAAAAGTGTCAAGTTATATCTAATATATAATTTATAACTGAAAAAAGATATAGTCTTCCATAGTCCTTGAGTGTTTTTTAAAAGCTCAGTTTTATATTGAAATAGTATATCTTATTTGTGCACAAAAATTATATTCTCAAGGCCCACTTTTTAGGCGTAGTTATTTTTAGTATTGTCTTATTTATGTTAAGATTTCCCTACCATTATTTAGTAAGAAGAGGGATTCTACTATTCACTACCTTAGGTGCCACTTGTTAGCTTGGTTTTTTCTCTAAAGTGGGTATTTTACTTTTTGTCAGTTTTAACTCAAATCCTTCTTTTGGGTAGTATGGCCTCAATTTGGATGAATGAATTACCATGGTAGTTTTTCCTAAATTAGATTGGGGTTTATCAATTTCATAATTGACTGGGGATATCTGTTTTAAGATTGTAAATGGCCCAGACATTGGAGGCATTAATTTTCGGTTATCTGGATGGTAAAAGGTTTGTAACCAAACTTTATCGCCTACTTTAAAGGTGGAAGGTTGATAATGTTGATCATATCTAATTTTATTTATCTGATGAAATTTTAATGTATTATTATAGGCATTTGTTCTGGCAGTGTCTATAGGGGGGTAAAATTCTGATTCTTTTAAGGGGGGATCATAAGGGAGCTTACCATACAAAAGGTAAGTAGGAGTATAGCCTGTTATGGAATGGGGAGTATTATTATATTCATTTAGTACTGAATCTAACAATTTCGTCCATGGTATTGATTTTCCTTTCAAGTTATTGAATTTACATCTTAACCTGGTTATTATAGTTTGGTTAAGTCGTTCATTTAACCCATTACACTGAGGTCTTGATGATGAAGTCAATAATTGTTTAATGTTATTGTTAATCAAATATTTTCTAAATCTTGGTGAAGTAAATGATGGTGCCCTGTCACTTAAAAATTGTTTGGGTTTTTGTATTTGAAAAATTTTGTTTAGGCAATTTATATATGAGTCAGTAGTTTGACTTTTTGAGGGGAAAGCCCAAATGTATCTAGTAGCATGATCTACGATGATGTGAAGGAATTTCTTTGTGGAATTATAGTAATTTAGTCCACCTACTGTGTCTATAGACACAAGATCAAAAGGATCCTTAGCTGGGGGGAGACTTTCCAACAGACCAAATTTCTTCTGGTGAGATATTTTATTGAGTTGACACACCTCACAGTGTTTTACATAATTAGAAATATCTTGAATTAGGTAGGGCCAATAATAGATAGGGGAAATTAGATTTAACATTTTAGATACTCCTATATGGCCGTAATCTTGATGAGCTCTTATTAATACTTTTTCTCTTAATGATGGTGGAACAACACTTTTGATTAATCCTTTTTTCCTTATTGTTAAAAGTCCATTAAATTTAGTATATTTCCTATCATTGATGTTATCATCAAATTGAGCTTGTTTTAGTTCTGGGTCAGAAACAAAATGAGCTATGGGGTATCTGCTGAGAAAATCAGCTTCTTTATTTTCAGTTCCTCTTATGTGTTTTATCTCAAAGTCAAACATTGAGAGCTTTAAGCTCCATCTAAATAATCGTCCTTTTGGGTTCTTTATGTTCTTCAAATACTTTAGACAAGCATGGTCTGTATGGATGGTGAAATGCACGCCATCTAAGTAGGGTAAAAAGAAATCCACAGCATCAATAATAGCAAGGCATTCTTGCTCAGTTACACAATAGTTTGATTCATAAGATGTCATTCTACGGCTTCTATACGCTATTGGCTTTAAAAGCCCATCGGGTTGTTCTTGTTTTAGGATAGATCCGATCTGTTCTTGGCTAGCATCCGTGTAAAGGTGTATAGGATATTTGGGATTATAGATAGCTAATATAGGTTTTGAGGTTATCATATTTTTTAATTTAGAAAATGCGGTTTCGCATTCTTCATCCCATTTCCATTTTACATCTTTTTTCAACAAATTATTCAAAGGGAGTCTGAGTTTAGCATAATTAGGGATAAATTTTGAATAAATGTTAATAGATCCTAAAACTCGTTGTAAATCCTTTTTATTCCTTGGGGAATTCAATTTTCTAATCGTTTCTATATTATTAGTGCTGGGTGAAAATTGATGGTTTGATATTTCATATCCTAGAAAAGAAATCTGATAAGTAGCGAATTTACATTTACTTAGTTTTAGCTTAATATTTTCCTTTATGCAAATATCTAAAATTACTTTTAAATGGGTCAGATGTTCCTGAAAATTATTTGAAAATATAATGAAGTCATCGAAGTAATTCATGCAAAAATCAACATCATATTTATTTAAAATTTGCCTTAAAACTCTTTGGAATTGACTTGGACTATTTTTTAATCCAAAAGATAATTTATTAAATTCGTAAAGTCCGTGAGTGGTAGTAAAAGCTGTGTATTCTTTATCATCTGGGTGTATATCTAAATGGTGATAACCTGATAAAAGATCTAGTGTAGTGAAGATATTAGCTTCTGAAAGCTTATCTAATATAGAATCTATTCTTGGTATGGGCTCAGAATCTCTTTTTATTATATCATTTAATTTTCTGTAGTCTATTACTAGTCGAATTTTACCTTCATTTCGCTTATTCACCAACATAGCAGGGGATGCATAGGAGGAATAAGATGGTCTAATGACATTATATTTTAAAAGTTCTTCAATCTGTCTTTTAATTTCAATGTTGTCCGAGAAGGAAGGTCTAAAAGGCTTTAATGAAATAGGTGTTTGTGAGGTAAGTTTAATTCTAATTGGATCTGCTTTAATATGTCCTATATCCATTTTATGGGCAGCAAACGCTTCCTTATTTTCCTTAATTAATTTAATTAAATCAGATTTTTCATATGGTGAAAGTTTTTCATCAAATTCTACACTATTAAAATTTCTAAAATCATTTTCATTAGGAGGAATAATAGATTTAAATAAAGGAATTACATTATGATGTGTATAATTATTATTATTAGGGTTATGGTAATTAACATTAAGAATTCTACCAAATTGAGTAATTGTAAAACTTTGAAAATCAATGTCTAATTTAAATAATCTTATATGGTGTAAAGAAAGCAATACATATGGCAAATCAATATCAGAGGAATAAAAATCAATATCTCTAGTAATAGATCCTATAGTTGTATTAACATTAATTTTTGAATTTATATTTAGCATACCGGATGTCTGTTTAATAAGAGGTAAATTATTAAAAACAACATAGTTTGGTTGAATCTTATCTATCATATGTTGAGGAATTATAGAGAAGGTACAGCCAGTATCCATGAGAGCTACAATACTGTTATTATTCACATTTAGATTTATATACAGACCTTGGCGTCAGGAGTGTTGAGGCGGAGCTGGTCGGCATTCGCTCGAAGGGGCTGCTGTCTGCGTCAAGGTATCCATGGATCGAGACGGCACGGACATGAAGCTTGCAGCTGGGGAGGCTTGTACGGCCTTCTCCCGAAACCAGCACCTATTCTCAGGATGGAAGCGTCCGGCATGTCCCCGGTTCAGGCAAATTCGGCAAGGACGTCTTTTAGAACTATAGTCCATAGGGCTTCTACCTGGATGTCCCCATTGCTTTGGTTGTACTTCCCTTCTTGGGGCTGTTTCCCTTTTAATAGATGACTCCTCCACATTTGCATCTTTATTTGGCAAATTCTGCAAGCTTTTTGCGTGAATTTCTAGAAATTCCATTAAATCCTTAATTGAAGGCACAACCCTTGGGTTGTTCTGCAATTCCCACTGTTTTCTTGTGGTTTTATCAAGCTTATCTTGTATGATCTTGACGAGAAACACATCAGATAAACTATCGATTTGGTAACCTAATACCTTCACTGTTCTTACTATCTCGTTGCAACTATCTAGAAGTTTAAACATTGACTTATGGTTGTCATCGGCTAACTTTGGTAATCTTAATGCATTATCTATTTGGGTGAAAATCAGATCCTTTGGATTATCATATCTTGTTAATAAGGTTTGCCAAACCTCAACATAATTATCGGCTGTAATTGGAAATGCGTTTACCAGTCTTAGGGCTTCGCCTCTCAGTTGGCCTTTTAAATATTGTAACTTTTCAATATTAGGTATTTGTGAGTTAGA
Source organism: Cordylochernes scorpioides (assembly GCA_030710605.1). Taxonomy (NCBI): domain Eukaryota; kingdom Metazoa; phylum Arthropoda; class Arachnida; order Pseudoscorpiones; family Chernetidae; genus Cordylochernes; species Cordylochernes scorpioides. The sequence goes on along the minus strand of CP092884.1, from coordinate 33,669,735 downwards.
ACCAACCGCAGAAAAAAATAGATCCTTAAATGAAAGCCATGATTCTAATCTACCATCGAAAGTTGGCAATTCAAGTTTAGGCATTTTAACATGTAAATTTACTTTTTTCTCAGATGTTTCTTGCCCATTATGCCTTAAATCCAATTCACACTTTAATCTTATACACTTATCTATGCAATTTTCCACTTCGTCATTCAATTCATCATCTTCAAGTTGCTGCAAGAAAATATCACTCATTTTCATCAAATCATTATTTGCATACTCTAGTTTGCATTTCGTTGCATTTACATCTACCATAGACACAATGGATTCGATATTTTCTTCAATGCCTTTTATACTTTTTTTTATCCTTTTTAATTTCTTAATTAAAGTTTCGACTTCCATAATTGCTATTCTTTTATCTATATCTTTTCCCAAATATCTTAGTTGCAATATATGGCTTTGAAATCTATTGGAATTCTTCTCGCACAGGGTTAAAATACATCCTGTCGACTATTAATAAAGGTGTCGTAAAAAAAGATGTATTTTAGGTACGTTACCAATTCATTCATGCAGTCGTGGATTGAATTGAAAATGATAACTTTATATCCAAAATTAAATTTATTTCAATGATTATATTTTTAAGAACAAACAGTTTTGCATACATACAATTCTATATGATATTCTAAGTATAAACAAAAAACAATATTGCGTTGTACTCCTTTTGTTAAGGATTTTAAAAAATTAACTCTGTGTTAATTCTATGATTATTTAAATTATAATTATATTAATGAATAATAAAAATATGATTTTTATTATGTCATACATATTATATATTACACCTCTTCATCCCAATCAGCAACATAGTCTTTCAGGTGGGCATCTCGATCTGACTGGTCTACCAGTCGGGATTGTTTCTTCCTTTCCCTTCTCTGGGTCATCCTCTTTGGTCGAACCCTTCCACTGTTTCCTTCACTTCTCCCTTGCCCAGCCTTCTCATTAGTTGGTCTTGATGTCTTTTTGTCGTTTTTCCATCCTCCGTTATTACTATTTGTTCATCTACAATTTCATTTGTTGGTTGGAAGTATATTCAGAGAAAAAACATAGCCACATCAACCAATAGTTTATTTTTGTCCCCCGACTCTCTTCAGAGAATGACAGGAAGTCACTGAAACATCGGGAGTTGAAATAAACTATTAGTTGATGTGGCTGTGTTTTTATCTCTGTAAATATAATCTAACTAGACGAATGACCCGGGCAACGCCCGTGTTTTACCCGATTGAATGTTTTTATTCAAATACTATTTGTTACAATTATAAATTGGAGACGTGGATGTCACTCTTGTGAAACGTCCCGCTCCAAACTTTACATGTACATTAGGTCAGCTGGTATTACCCCTCATTTTCACCGCTAGAGGCGCGAGCGAATTGACTTTTTGTAAATATACATAATTATAAAGATAGAAGCTTCTATAGAAGATAATGATCATAATGATGATGCGCGCGCATCCGTGACATGAGGAATTGAGGAAAGACGGTCGTGACTATATATATTAATGCTTGTAAATAGACAACTTTTTTATCTGCTTGATCAGATTTTTTTTTCACACACACAAAGCTTTATTAAGACCATAGGTCTTATACAGATTCACTATAGGAAGGAAACATAGAGCTCCTATACTCCAGGCAGCATAGAACCCAACAACAGCCTCCAGGTCCGACACATGTCCAGTGGACACAGAATTCACCGTGCATATATTAACATATCACTGAAAAGACGAGTGTGGAATCAGCCGCGTTCTATTTTCGCTTTCCTCATCCAAATGGACCACGGCATTCGGTGATTCTATTAATGTCTTCCGAACAGTGACTACGTTTAAAGGGTGTCCTACATGTGAGTTAGCTACATAGAGCTGTCCATGGGGAAAACATGGAACCTTCAAGTCCATATACTTTTAAAGATTTTTCTTGCACTTTGTTGATAGCTGTTCGCATCGGAAACTGCAAACGCTTATATTCAAATAGCATATCAGTTAGAATAAAGGGCAACAGTTCATATCTTCCACTTTGAATTTCCCATTTAATATAGTTACTTCGATGATTTTATTCATCATCGTTTTTATTGAAAGTCTAGTGCTGTTATAAAGTTATTTAAATTCAATGGGGAAACTTTTTCGCTCGGATATAAATATGGAAAATACAGTTATTTGGAACATATTTAACATTTTTACAATTTACAAATGTAATTCCACCATATACCGCGAAAGGCGCTGCTTGCGAGTGAAATTGGCAAATTTACAAATAAAATTGCAACGGATATTTATTTAAAATCAAATACAAACCAGAAACCTTCTCGGTAGTATAGTAAACAACTTTACAAAGTTCTTCAAATTAAAGATAATTAGGCCAGTAAAAGATTTACTAGCCAAAGTAGCTTTAATTTGAAGAACTATGAATGCCGGCCAGGCAGCTTCTATCTTTACAAAGTTTCATGGCGATCTGGCGATCAGATAAGTGGTTTGATCAAGCATAAAGGGGTCAGACATACATTTTATATAAATAGATAGCACAAAATTAAAAAAAAAAAGTAATTTACAAATTATTGTATAGATCACAATGAAACATCTTTGTCATTGAATCAAAAGTTGTTTAAAATAGTTTTAATGTGATATACAAGAATTTGTAAATTACTTTTAAAGTTTTTTTTTTTTTTTTTTTACCAAAAATTGATAAAAAGGGAGCAATCCCTCGAAATATTTTAAAAATCGTTTTTTCTTTTACAGATCCAGTTACGTCCTTTATTATATAAAAAACAATCTATATTTATAATTGTATGTAATTCTGCTGTCCTTAAAGCTTATGTCCATAATTCATTTAAAATAACCATTCCAAGAGTCTAGCATCAGTATTACTATAAAAGGAAGATCGAAAAATGGCGAAACCGCTTGGACTCCCTTTGGGGGGAGCCAGGCCCTCCCATTAATTTTTCCATTGCAGTAAAGGCAGTAGAAATTGTTTATTTTTAAAAAGAATCATACGCATCTATAATAGTTTCTAATAAATAATCTGCTAAAATATGTTTTACACCCATGGACAAAAGGAAGTTTTACTTGCATTACGATGTACTAGCGCGCCATCTGTTATGAAAATTATAAACTATTTTAGAAACGTAAGATTCTTTTTGAAATTAAACAATTTCTACTGCCCTTAATGCAATGGAAAAATTAATGGGAGGGACTGGCTCATCAATGGTGAACCCTCCCAGAGGTTTCGCCAGTTTAATCTACCATACCGCTGTTATATTGCATGTTTCGATTTACTTGTACCTTCTAGCCTGTATGTTGGGATTCAGACAATATTTCTGAAATATATTTGATACACGGTGACCTTTATTGAAGACACACGAGATAACCAAGTATATGAACAAAATTGCCTGTATCTCTTTCAAAATATTCAGACGACTGGCAGTATCAAAGACTTTAAAATTCCTTAAATTTTGTCCATGAGTGTATATAACAGAAGTATTTACATGATGCAATAGGGTTTGTTTTAATGGTAACACTTAGGCCTGATAGAATCTCTCAAGAAAGAATCGGTGTTACCTCACTATTTGAATGGACTTGAACTGGTGCATAGCCAATGTTGTATACTTCATATATGGGGAAAAGTCGCTTAAATGTGTTTTTAATGGTTATATCCTTAATTCCACCCATAGAAGATGTAATTGATAATTGAGTTAATTAAGACCAAGGATCCTAAAATTAGTGTAATTATCAATTTGTTCATTCATTCTCCACATTTCCTATGTAAAGTAGGTTATATCTATTGTCGATAGTCAGTTTTCCAATTAACTTCTAAAAGGAAGAGTTTGTTCTCTTACTCCAATATAGAGAAAGCATTTCAGACAATGTAATAAACACTTTGAATTGCATTTAAGAAAAATAGCAGTATTTGTGTGTGATCCGGTCTCATGGGCGTAGAGAATTCGCCAACTGTCCGGGTTGGTCTTCAGACTTAGTGTCTAGTTGTTGCGGTGGACATCCAGCTGGTGTCGCCAACTGTCCGGGTTGGTCTTCAGACTTAGTGTCTAGTTGTTGCGGTGGACATCCAGCTGGTGTCGCCAACTGTCCGGGTTGGTCTTCAGACTTAGTGTCTAGTTGTTGCGGTGGACATCCAGCTGGTGTCGCCAACTGTCCGGGTTGGTCTTCAGACTTAGTGTCTAGTTGTTGCGGTGGACATCCAGCTGGTGTCTCCAACTGTCCGGGTTGGTCTTCAGACTTAGTGTCTAGTTGTTGCGGTGGACATCCAGCTGGTGTCGCCAACTGTCCGGGTTGGTCTTCAGACTTAGTGTCTAGTTGTTGCGGTGGACATCCAGCTGGTGTCGCCAACTGTCCGGGTTGGTCTTCAGACTTAGTGTCCAGTTGTTGTGATGGACTTCCAGCTGATGTCGCCAACTGTCCGGGTTGGTCTTCAGACTTAGTGTCCAGTTGTTGTGGTGGACATCCAGCTGGTGTCGCCAACTGTCTCCGGGTTGGTCTTCAAACTTAGTGTCTAGTTGTTGTGGTGGACATTCAGCTGATGTCTCCAACACTGTCCTGGTTGGTCTTCAGACTTAGTGTCTAGTTGTTGCGGTGGACATTCAGCTGATGTCTCCAACACTGTCTCCGGGTTGGTCTTCAGACTTAGTGTCTAGTTGTTGCGGTGGACATCCAGCTGGTGTCGCCAACTGTCCGGGTTGGTCTTCAGACTTAGTGTCCAGTTGTTGCGGTGGACATCCAGCTGGTGTCGCCAACTGTCCGGGTTGGTCTTCAGACTTAGTGTCTAGTTGTTGCGGTGGACATCCAGCTGGTGTCGCCAACTGTCCGGGTTGGTCTTCAGACTTAGTGTCTAGTTGTTGCGGTGGACATCCAGCTGGTGTCGCCAACTGTCCGGGTTGGTCTTCAGACTTAGTGTCCAGTTGTTGTGATGGACTTCCAGCTGATGTCGCCAACTGTCTCCGGGTTGGTCTTCAGACTTAGTGTCTAGTTGTTGCGGTGGACATCCAGCTGGTGTCGCCAACTGTCCGGGTTGGTCTTCAGACTTAGTGTCCAGTTGTTGTGATGGACTTCCAGCTGATGTCGCCAACTGTCTCCGGGTTGGTCTTCAGACTTAGTGTCCAGTTGTTGCGGTGGACATCCAGCTGATGTCGCCAACTGTCCGGGTTGGTCTTCAGACTTAGTGTCCAGTTGTTGTGGTGGACATCCAGCTGGTGTCGCCAACTGTCTCCGGGTTGGTCTTCAAACTTAGTGTCTAGTTGTTGTGGTGGACATTCAGCTGATGTCTCCAACACTGTCCTGGTTGGTCTTCAGACTTAGTGTCTAGTTGTTGCGGTGGACATTCAGCTGATGTCTCCAACACTGTCTCCGGGTTGGTCTTCAGACTTAGTGTCTAGTTGTTGTGGTGGACATCCAGCTGATGTCGCCAACTGTCCGGGTTGGTCTTCAGACTTAGTGTCCAGTTGTTGCGGTGGACATCCAGCTGGTGTCGCCAACTGTCCGGGTTGGTCTTCAGACTTAGTGTCCAGTTGTTGCGGTGGACATCCAGCTGGTGTCGCCAACTGTCCGGGTTGGTCTTCAGACTTAGTGTCCAGTTGTTGTGATGGACATCCAGCTGATGTCGCCAACTGTCCGGGTTGGTCTTCAGACTTAGTGTCCAGTTGTTGTGATGGACTTCCAGCTGATGTCGCCAACTGTCCGGGTTGGTCTTCAGACTTAGTGTCCAGTTGTTGTGATGGACATCCAGCTGATGTCGCCAACTGTCCGGGTTGGTCTTCAGACTTAGTGTCCAGTTGTTGTGATGGACATCCAGCTGATGTCGCCAACTGTCCGGGTTGGTCTTCAGACTTAGTGTCCAGTTGTTGTGATGGACATCCAGCTGATGTCGCCAACTGTCCGGGTTGGTCTTCAGACTTAGTGTCCAGTTGTTGTGATGGACATCCAGCTGATGTCGCCAACTGTCCGGGTTGGTCTTCAGACTTAGTGTCCAGTTGTTGTGATGGACATCCAGCTGATGTCGCCAACTGTCCGGGTTGGTCTTCAGACTTAGTGTCCAGTTGTTGTGATGGACATCCAGCTGATGTCGCCAACTGTCCGGGTTGGTCTTCAGACTTAGTGTCCAGTTGTTGTGATGGACATCCAGCTGATGTCGCCAACTGTCCGGGTTGGTCTTCAGACTTAGTGTCCAGTTGTTGTGATGGACATCCAGCTGATGTCGCCAACTGTCCGGGTTGGTCTTCAGACTTAGTGTCCAGTTGTTGTGATGGACATCCAGCTGATGTCGCCAACTGTCCGGGTTGGTCTTCAGACTTAGTGTCCAGTTGTTGTGATGGACATCCAGCTGATGTCGCCAACTGTCCGGGTTGGTCTTCAGACTTAGTGTCCAGTTGTTGTGATGGACATCCAGCTGATGTCGCCAACTGTCCGGGTTGGTCTTCAGACTTAGTGTCCAGTTGTTGTGATGGACATCCAGCTGATGTCGCCAACTGTCCGGGTTGGTCTTCAGACTTAGTGTCCAGTTGTTGTGATGGACATCCAGCTGATGTCGCCAACTGTCCGGGTTGGTCTTCAGACTTAGTGTCCAGTTGTTGTGATGGACATCCAGCTGATGTCGCCAACTGTCCGGGTTGGTCTTCAGACTTAGTGTCCAGTTGTTGTGATGGACATCCAGCTGATGTCGCCAACTGTCCGGGTTGGTCTTCAGACTTAGTGTCCAGTTGTTGTGATGGACATCCAGCTGATGTCGCCAACTGTCCGGGTTGGTCTTCAGACTTAGTGTCCAGTTGTTGTGATGGACTTCCAGCTGATGTCGCCAACTGTCTCCGGGTTGGTCTTCAGACTTAGTGTCTAGTTGTTGTGGTGGACATTCAGCTGATGTCTCCAACACTGTCTCCGGGTTGGTCTTCAGACTTAGTGTCCAGTTGTTGCGGTGGACATCCAGCTGATCAGATGTCGCCAGGCTGATTTGTCTTCTCGGGGAGGTTCATTAATGTTTCTGCATTCAATGTGTTGACTCAGAGGAGGGCTTCAGTCTTGAATCTCCTGAGATGATAATAGAAGACATTGTAGAGAAACTTCAATTAGAAAGCCCCCTAAAAACTTGAAAAAGATACTCCTGGTGTCTTCTTGAGTAAACCACTCATTAAAGATTAAATTATAGAAGAAACTGTTCAACCGTAGACCACCTATTTCAACCTACCCAAAGATTTCTAATATCAAAGATACTGAATGGGGCCACGCTTCTAGGAATCTTAAGTCCAGAATCTCAGAAAAATCGTCCAATAAATACACTCATGGACAAAACTTAAGGAATCGTACCATTTAGCATGTATATCGGGATTCAGACAATAACTTTGAAAGATATTACAGTGACCTTTATTGAAGACACACGAGATAACCAATATACACTCATGGACAAAACTTAAGGAATCGTACCATTTAGCATGTATATCGGGATTCAGACAATAACTTTGAAAGATATTACAGTGACCTTTATTGAAGACACACGAGATAACCAAGTGTGAACAGCCTCTGTCTTCTTCAACAAAACAGACGACCGGCGATATCAAAATATCAAACTTCCTTAAGTTTTGCTATGAGTGTTTACCTTCTTGGCATCATCTCATAAATTGTACAACTAATTGTCTTAGAAATAAAACAAAGATGACATAGCTGTGAAGAACAACCCGGGTACTAAGACAATCTGGAGTTAGCCAAATAAATTTTACAAAACAAACAAAAAGAAATTCAGGGGCAAAAATCACGAAATTAGGTAAATTATGGGGATGACAGTTGCGTGAAGTTTTCTGGGTCAAAGTTGGCTGAGATATTGATTGTCAACTTCCTTTGTGTTTTTTTTTTTTTTTGTCAGATTTCTCTTAAATGCTTTTTTTTTAATATATATATAATAATAAAAAAATACCGCGCATCATCGCTCTCTCTTTAAAATTTATACACTCATAGACAACACAAAACACATAACACAACACAACAAAACTTAAGGAAGTTTTAAACTTTAATATGTATATCGGGATTCAGACAATAACTCTGAAAGATATTACAGTGACCTTTATTAAAGACATACGAGATAACCAAGTGTAAACAGCCTCTGTCTCCTTAAAAAAAAGACGACCGACCACATCAAAGACCTTCCACTACCTAAAAGTTTGAAAGTTTTTCTTTGCGTTGGTATAAAAGCGTTTCTAATGAAAAATATAAGATTTTAGGAGAAAACTATTCATCATTGAAGAATCTCTTTAAGTCCCTACTTTTTCCCTAAAAACGACAATATTCCTTACGATTGTTTTTATTGATCATAGAAGGCCATTATCGTCAAAAATAATATACAAAGTGTATATATGAATAATAAATTAAATGTATTTTCATCGTATACTTCTTCTTCAGTTTATATCAGGTTCTTTTCTCTAGAGGCGCCATGTTTTTCTTTCTTGAGTTATTCTCCTTATTTCCTTATAGTTTTACTTTCCCATCCATGTGTGAGGAGACTCTGTGAGGTGGGAACGGAAGGAGTGCTCCGGCATGCGTCGCGCCGTGCGTGTGCATATGCGCAGGAACGGAGTAGCTGTCCCGCGCAGCACCACGGCTTCCTCCAAAGATCTCTCCTGGTACTCCCTCCTAGCGTTCTCCGGTATGGCTTTGGCCGAGAAGAATGACATTCAAGGACCCCCCATTGTGGGTCCTGGGACCAGTTCTCATGTTTACTGACCATATAACCTAACTCTTTCTCTAACCTAAACCAACTTTACCTTACTTAACTACGTCATGGCTTGTAAAAACTTGACGCTAGATAAAGGTTATAAAACACGGGGACCAGTCTCGAGATCTCCCTGACACTCCATAGAGGAAGGCTGGGATCACCTGCGATTGAAAAATGTTGATGTCAGCTGCATAGGAAATACCAAATTTCCAATGGATTGGTAAACTGCCACGAGATGACATATGCAGAAGAGTATGCTCGCGCCAGAAGAGAAATTTGGCTAAGTCAGGAGTTAAAATCTAGTTGTTTGTTTATTTTTGCTTTTGCTAGTCATTCTGCTGTTTATAAGAAAGAGGTTTTTTTTTTTGTTTATCCCTAGTACACGTGGTACAGGCCATGATAATCATGGTGGGTAGAAGTAGGCGACTGCTTTAACTGTAAATGCACCATATGTCTACATATGTGAAAAGCAGTTCGACTTTGTTTGTTTACTTGCACTCGCTGGTGGGATTGGACTTTTGCAAGAATCGGGGGCCATTGGAGCATTTTTTTAAACCGAAAAAAGTGCCCAATGCGGGAATCGAACCCCGGTCGTAGCGGTCAATAATCCAACGGTTTAGATAATCCTTACACCGACCCCCATAAGAAAGAGTAAACACGTCTATCATATCTCGCCTCGATCTCTTGTTTGCACCGTTCACGTATGGTTCTTCTGGCGAACTGGATCGTCTCTTGATATTTCTGATTAAGATCGACCTTGGAGAGTTCACCACTACCATCCCCACGGGCCAATTCCTGGCAGACCTTGCACTCTGGCATAGCAACACGGCTTCGCCATGCTTTCACTGCTGAAGTACAAAAGACAGTGGATTACTTCCTCTTCAGTTGTTCTAATTTCTTAAACATAGGACAAACAGTCCTACTGCTTGGACTGACCCACCTTAATCTTACATCTAAGGCCAGCCTCCCAGACTTCGACCCCAGCATGGAACTTTCTGGTCAACTCTTCACTGTGTGTCTCCTCCTTGGTGAACCAGTACTGCACGAACCTTTGACGTAACTCTTCCCAACTCATCAGAAACTCTATGATGTCATGCCACGTCATGAGGCGTCTTAAAACCTAAACATAGTCTCTGAAGAGGAAGATACCCTGAATGTGGTCTCTCCTGGAGGTAATCTCTTATCAGAAGCCCTTTGATGTTAAGCCAAGTCTTGAGGAGTCTATATTTTAGACACAACAAAAAGAACAGCAAGGAATTCAAAACAGAATTATTGACTGCAATTACACGTTGCTTTTTTTCCTCCCATGTCATCACTTCATTTCATTTTCCGTTCAGAATTAGATCATAATCACTATATATTTATTAATAGTTTATTATTAATAAATTTGAGTCCGGAAGAACTCGTGTCGTTTTTACCGCGTGAAGGCCAAGTCATAAAGAAGGGACTCGGTGACCTAAGGAGGGAGCTTAAAGAAAGACATTTGCCTAAATTTTAACTAGACACGGTGAGGGCTCCGCGTGATATCTAGATACATAACACAGAGGGGGTTAGAGGTAGACTATACACACCGTCATGTATTGCTCCACCCCTGAACCCAACGTCCCAATTCCGACAACTCGATGAACTCGTTGAGTTCACTATTGACAACAAAAAGGAATGGAGCGGACTAGAGACCGAAGACAGAACTGCTGACACTGCCAACGCTGAAAGCCGGACTTTGCGTCACACGCGAGGCCTCCCATTGGAGTTTTGCATCAGAACCAGCAGACTAGTAATCAGTACCTAGTCCTGGGTCTGTGGAGTGAGCCAAGCTGCTGGAGGAGAAATTGAGTAACAATCCACGTTATGCGATACAGTATTATGGTCCAATTTAATGGTATTCCTCGTTGATAATTGCTGGTCCATACAAAGTCAATAGGAGAAATTGTTTGCAACAATCAATGATGACTACTCAAGTGACAAAATATATCTGTCTCTACACTCAAATACTGGGATACTTATATGAAGTATTATATCTAAGAAGTTTTTCTAGTTGAATTCATTTGGAATGATGTTTTTCCTTTAATATTTCAATATTTATCAAAATTAATAATATTCAAACAGGCTTACAGGAATCCCCAATCAGATATATTTTTAAATATAATATCAAAATTATTTATAAAATTGTTGTGTTGAACTAAGACAGCGTTTGTGTTCTTTGTTTAATCAGGATGGTGCAAAGATAACACAAGAGTTTATGAAGGGATGCAGCTAAAGTTAGCGCTTTATTTCAGTTGTGCAAAATGGAAGGAGTACAATTTAAAGAGACTTGTCTTCAACCTACATCATCATCTGATGTATCCTTGACGCCGTGGTTGTCCCTTTTGCGAAGTGTCCCGCTCCACACAGTCTATGTCCATCCTGTGTGACATCGACTTGGAGCTTGTTCGATTACCGACCGGATACATTCGTTTTGGTATCCACTTTCACAGATAAATCCACTCTATACTGTCCAGAGGTGTTGTCCTGCTCCGTCAACCCGACCTGGCCAACTTCAAGGCACCTCTGCCGTCAGGCTAACCACTCTAGAGGCTTCTTGTCAACGACTTCCTCCAAACTTTCCATCCGCGCCTCCACTGGCACCGCCAATGTCACATCCCCACCCAAGAACGATATCTGCCCGCACTATCCTCCCTCATGCTAGCCATCAGCTGTACTCGTTCCATCCTTCCTTTCACAACTTCTCCTTAGGATCTTCACCAGTTGACTAGGTTGTCATGAAGTAAGGGAGGGGGGCTAACTACCATTACCATATATATAAATATGAAATATTGGCATTTTATATTAAATAAAATGTTTGTTTTATTTTAGATCCAAAATGTGCCTTTTAATTAATATATAAATATATGTAGGCCATAGTGTTGATATGTAAATATGATTAAATTAATAATTAAATAATAATTAAATATCATAGTAATAAAAAAGATACATTAACAAAAATAGGTGGTTAAATGATGCAAAAAATAGAGGTGAGAGTAGAGTAAATGTAGCGAGTAGAAAATAAATATTAGATTTTAAAACATTTTATTTAACTCCACAAGTAAATGGCAGAAAAAATAAAAAGGCGTTATTGTAAACGTATATTGCCAGCTTGGCACTTTAGGATAAAATTTAAAATAAAAGAGAAATTATGTCAAAATATTAATGAAATTTGCACAAAAAAAAAAGCTTAATGATATGGTCATAAAACCACCATATGGTGCTATTTCCTGGTATAATCAATATATTTGTATGATGCACAGTGGCCAATTGAAACTGATATAATCTATTAATACAAATTAAAATCCATTTAAAAAATACAATATAACATAATATATATTTTTTTAGGATTCATAAAGTGTCATTTTTAATTAGAATAAGTTTACAGGCCTTTGATACAGGCGTCCTCCTGCCTAGAGAATTTGCAGAATACCATCTGTGAAAAATAAACTTTGATTTGTATTATGACCATTTTCGGAATATATACTTTACTTCATCATATGAGTGAAATATGCGCCCCTTCAGTGATTTGTAAAAGGAAAATAAGCAAGAGTTACAAAAGACAAATCCAAATTAAGATGGACAAGAGTGGTTGGACAAGAACTTCCCATTTTATCCTCATAAAGCCATCCTTAATGTTTGCAACATGTGGATGCGAATTGTAATGAATTACTTTGATGATATAATTCTAAGGCGCTTATTATTTATTGCTTTATATAGATTGTTCACTATATGACTTTATATTTCACTGTATTTAAAAAAAATCGAATAGTTATTGTTGAGGGTTCAGGCGAGAATCCTCACGCCACTTCAGGCCTGGCGGCGGGAACCGGCCGAGACTGGAACCCGGCGGTTTGGTTTTGGCTGCGAGCGGGAGTTACTCTGCGTCTGGCTATGTGTGATGTTCTCCTTATGTTTCGGCACTGGTTATAAATAAAACCGGTACCAAGGGAGCTCCGACGACTCAGAGTGGATTATTGACAAAACAACGGGCACAACACAACATGGTGGCAGCGGCGGGATCGTGAAGAGCCCAAGTAAGTGCCTTTTTAATTAATTCCACTCTTGTGCAAACAAACCTGACATGGAATCAAATTCCTTTCTTCCGCCTCCTAACTTCAGTTTCGACGCCAAGGATTGGCCAAGCTGGAAACAGCGATTTTCTCGATACAGACTTCTCTCCAACTTGAACGCCAAGGAACAAGAATATCAGATCACAGCATTGATATATCTTATGGGGGAGAGGGCTGAGGAAATCCACTCTGCGTTCAATCCCTCAGCAGATGACGCAAAGAACCTCGACAAAGTCATTGAAGCGTTCGACAACCACTTTATTGGCAAACAAAACGTGGTGTATGAGCGGGCTTTGTTCGGATTAAGGAGTCAACGGCCGGAAGAAACCATTGAGGAATTTGAAACAGTCTTGCACAGAATATCTGAGCACTGCGAATACGCTAATCTGCGCGAGGAGCTTATTCGTGATCGTATAGTGCTTGGAGTAAAAGATAGGAAGTTGTCGGAGAAACGGATGCTAAACGAAAACCTGACCTTGGCCAAAGCAGTCGAGATCGCCCGTCAGTGGGAAGCTGTGATGCGTGAACAACAGGATCTTAACCCTTCTACATCGCAGGTCGACACACAACGCGGAAAGTGGCCAAGCAGAAGCCTAAGGCATCAGGTCAAGGCAAGGACAATGGCAGATCAACGTCTAGACAAACAGACAGTGCCAAGGAAACAGACGAAGAAAAAAAATTCCAACTTGCTTTAACTGTGGGACTACCAAACATCATTATCGTTACAGAGATAAGTGCCCCGCTAAGGACAAAGTCTGTGGAAAGTGCGGGAAAAAGGGTCATTACACTAATCTCTGTCGAAGAAAAAACAATGAGGTGAACGCCATATCCTCGGAGGAAACCCCAGTGCGGGAGAAGGCCTCATTTGTATATGCTGTCCGCGAGCCTTCGCTGGGAAGCAGAAAGAGCAGGTGGAAGTCAACAGTAAGAGTCAACGGCACTGCAATCCACTTCAAATTGGATTCGGGCTCGGATGTGACACTGATTCCATTTTCCCTGTACAAGCGGTATTTCGGCAACGTCCAACTGACGCCTACCGACGGTCAACTGATGGCGGCCGCGAACCAAAGATTGGAGAATGCTGGGACCTTCGTGGCGAAGCTCCGAGCTAACACACGTGAAATGAAGGAAACCGTGTACGTGGTCCACCATTTGGAGCAACCTCTGTTGGGTGTCGGAGCCTGTGAAGACCACCAACTCGTCAAACGAATTGATCTTGTCATCAACGGAAAAACGGATGTCAATCCTGAACGAGAGTTCCCTAAGCTATTTGAAGGACTGGGGCTTCTTGAACAGCCCTATCACATCAAGTTGAAGGAAGGTGCCAAGCCCTTCTCCATACCAGTCCCATGACGAGTACCTCTTCCGCTCATGCCGAAGTTAAGAGAGCAACTGGATGCCATGGTGGCTCAAGAAGTCATCGAACCAGTTGATGAGCCAACGGAGTGGTGCGCACCGATCGTCCTAGCTGGAAAGCCAAACGGGAAAATCAGGATCTGTGTAGACTTATCCCGGCTTAACCTGAGTGTAGAACGTGAGCTTCACCCACTTCCTGTCCTTGAACATGAACTAGCTCAACTCAACGGGGCCAAAATCTTTTCCAGGCTGGATGCTAACAGTGGATTTTGGCAGATTAAACTCTCTGAAGAAAGCCAAACGCTGACGACTTTCATTACGCCCTTTGGCAGATATAAATTCAAAAGGCTTCCCTTTGGGATCTCTAGCGCTCCAGAACACTTCCAGAAACGCATGTCTGCTATCCTACGCGGAGTCAATGGGGTAATCAGTCACATGGATGACATCCTCATTTTCGCAAAGAGAAAGGAAGAGCATGACGAGACACTACGCGAAGTTTTGAGACGCCTAAAGAACTCAGGAATTACGCTTAACAAAGAAAATTGCCAGTTCGGTGTAAGCAACGTCACATTCCTGGGACATTACATCGACGAACACGGTATCAAGGCGGACGAAAAGAAAGTCAAAGCCATCGCCGAGATGAAAACGCAAGCTGACTTGCACGGGGTGCAACGTTTTATGGGCATGGTCAATTTCTTAGGCCGCTTTGTTTCAAACTTAGCGGAAATCACAAAGCCACTAAACGACCTAAGAAAGAAAGATGTGAGTTTCATCTGGGGATCACCACAGAAAAAAGCATTCGAGAAAGTCAAAGATGTTCTGGCCAGTGACCAAGTTCTGGCAAGCTTTGACATCTCTAAGAAGACCATGATCTCAGCTGATGCATCATCATATGGCCTGGGAGCTGTCCTCAAGCAAGAGCATGAAGCCAACGAGTGGCGCCCAGTGGCATTTGCATCACGAACGCTGACAAAGACGGAACAGGGATACGCTCAAATAGAGAAGGAAGCCCTTGCAATCACATGGGCGTGTGAGCGCTTCAAGGACTTTGTGGTTGGAAAATCCTTCCTCATCGAAACAGATCACAAACCTTTAGTCCTCATCTTCACCACTAAAGATCTGAACGATCTAACGCCAAGGCTTCAACGGTATTGTATGAGGATGCTTCAGTTCTCGTTTCATATCTTTCATACACCGGGGAAGGACCTAATCACCGCTGATGCCCTTTCAAGACAACCGCTTCCAGGTCATCTTCCCGAAGATGAAGAGCTCCAGGAAGAAGTTGAACATTTTGTGCGTAGCATTGTCCTGCATCAATCCACGACAGACGACCGACTTGCCAAAATAGCCCTCAACCAGAAGCTGGAGCCTACCCTTCAAAATATGGCATTTTATTCCAAAAACGGTTGGCCCGCCAAATGTCAGCTCTCTCCCTTAGAACGCTCGTTCTACGATGTTCGCGACGAGATAGGGGAAGAGAACGGCTTACTAATGAGAGGACTGCGAATGATCATCCCCTCTAACATGCGAAAAGATGTTTTGAACCGCATCCGCGCAGGTCATCAAGGAATAACAAAATGTCGAGCAAGAGCAAAGGATCATGTTTGGTGGCCAGGAATAGGTAAAGAAATCCAGGATTTGGTAAAAAACCTGTGAGAAATGCATCGAGAATCAACCCCTAAAGCACGAACCACTCATCCCCAACGACTTTCCGGAAAGACCGTGGCAAAAAGTCGGGATGGATCTCTTCCATTACGAAGGAAGCGAGTATTTAGTCGTCGTATACTACTTTTCTCGATTTATCGAGGTCGAGGTACGACTTACTAATCTTTCCTCGGAAGCTGTGGTAGATCACTGCAAAGCCATCCCATGGCATCCCTGACATTGTAATCAGTGATAACGGACCACAATCTCGCCCATCAACAACTTCAGCTTTTACGAAGTTTGCCTCTGAAGTTGGGTTTCGACACATCTGTATAATTCTTCTCAATGTATAATTTTCTTACAACATAAACCTTAGATTAATAAAACATTGGATCAATAAACATGAGGGCAACCATTTCGTTCAATTACATTACTTTATTTTTCATATAACATTTTTTGTAAACAAAAAAGGTGATGATGATAAATTCAATGAATATTTACACAATCATAGAAAAATTATATTAAACCTTTATATAAACATAAATATTTTAACTAAATTAAACAACATCACTTCCAGCCCAAAGCATCCACAATCAAATGGTCAAGCAGAGGCTGCTGTCAAAATTGTGAAAAGCCTGATGAAAAAGAATAAAGATCTGGTCCTAGCACTCATGGAGTATCGGGCAACACCCCTGGCAAACGGACTCTCCCCTGCGGAACTTCTATTTGGACGGAAAATTCGCACTATAGTTCCCTGCAGTTCATCATCACTAACCCCTAAAACAGTGGATCAATCCAAACTCAGGGGGGAAGAGGAGCAGCGGAAGATGGCGCAGAAAACGGCTTTTGACAGACGCCATGCGGCCACGAAAAAGGCGGAACTAATTGCAGGAGAGAAAGTTTGGGTGAAGGATCTTCGAGCGTGGGGAAGTGTCCTCGAAAAGGCTTCAGCGCCCCGCTCATACATCGTGGAAACTCCTGTAGGGACCTACAGGCGGAACTCTCTTCTTCTGGCTTCTTCCCAACAACAGGTCGACCCCAGTGAGACATCTCCTGACAGTGAACTCCCCGCTGAAACGGAGGAAACTCCGGGAAGTGAACTGCCTGCAGAGGAGCTGCAACAGCAGACAGCTGTCTCTCTCACCTGGGAAAGTGTCGCGGTATGGGAGAAGATACAAGCGTGTCCAGCGCTAACCTCCTCTAAACCTTTTGGGGGAGATGTTGAGGGTTCAGGCGAGAATCCTCACGCCACTTCGCGCCTGGCGGCGGGAACCGGCCGAGACTGGAACACGGCGGTTTGGTTTTGGCTGCGAGCGGGAGTTACTCCGCGTCTGGCTATGTGTGATGTTCTCCTTATGTTCCGGCACTGGTTATAAATAAAACCGGTACCAAGGGAGCTCCGACGACTCAGAGTGGATTATTGACAAAACAACGGGCACAACACAACAGTTATTCAAAAGGATAATATGGGTTAATATTTCGAAACAAAATACTATTGATTAAAAAAAATACGCCAATAAATAAAAATAATTGAAATTAAAAATAGAGAGAAAATGAGAACAGAACCGTTTTTTAATAGAACTCTATTTATAGATAAATGGCTCTAGTAGTATATCCTTTATAAAATATATTAGAGATAATTGTTATCTAAATTGAGAAATATAAATTTGCATTTTATTATGTTAGATTTAAAAACAAATGAAAAGGGTATTTTCACATATTTTTACTTTATTCTTGAAACTTTGGAATGTTTAAAAAATATCTTGTTTTAAACTTCTCTTAAATAAATAAACATTTGAACAATAGATTAAACTTTTTTTCCCTGAATTTCTTAACACACTAATAATTTAAATATGTTTGAAAAGTGTTATATAATTTAAATAACGAACTTACAATTTAAAGGTACACGTCATCTTTAATCTATGAAGTCAAAAATCCATTTAAACAGTTGGCAACAATATCTGTGTTGACGTGTCTATTTATGTTAGAGACTCTTTAAATCGTGTGGCAAAATTTGATCATCCGACGATACTTTTCTAAATTAATAACTACAGAAAATGGTAAGAATCAAAACTTTTAATAGATATACTTTATTTTTTAATTTTTAAAAGTGGTATATATTGCCTTAAAATATTAATTAACAAGACATTTTCTCCACAAATTTAGAGCTTTAGATTTGATTGAAAAATATAGATTTTTACCTAATTTCATATATTTAATATGATTAATTCGACATCCAATGAGATGTAGAAATGTTATTTATTAACAAATAATAATTATTAATAAATAATGGGAAGTGCCACATGGACAAATATTGAATGCTAATAGTTTTTCACCTTCTGACAATATAAATTAATACGTGTTATTTATATGAATATCTGCTATAATTAGTTAATAATGCTAAATATATACTTTATGAGGAGAAATGCACACGTTTATCATATAATGCTTTGTAATTTCTAAATGGCAATGACTACACATAAGTGAAGTAGACAATATAACAACTAATACTAGCAATGAGTTTCTTTAATAAAATAAAATGCATTGCTATAGTATATGAGTAATATTGTCTATAAATTCCCTAGTAATTCATTATTATTTAAACTAATGAAATATTTACAGTCTTAACAAATGATGACCCATTTAACATGACTTTCTAAATATCTTTTTATTAATATCATCCCTAGTACACATAGTACACACCATGATAATCATGGTGGTGTGTAGTAAGCAACTGCATTTACTGTAAGTGCACCACATGTCTACACATGTGAAAAGCAGTTAGACTTTTGCACTTATAACTGTGCCGGTGCCCTGTATTGTTACTTGGGGTTAGACTTTTACAAGAATCTGAGCCCATTGAACTATTTTTTATTTTATTTTACTAGAAAAAAAGTGTCCATTGCAGGATCCGATTCATGGTCGTAGCATTTTTTTTTTTTTTTCATTTATTAACCAACCAGGCCTGATATTGAAATATATGCAAATATTACAAAGGAAACAAACAAAACAACAAACAAATTCGAACTATTCTAACTGTAAATATTTACAAATTTACATGTATTAATTGGGGTCGGTGGAAGGCCGGTTAAACCGTTTGGTTTTCAACCACTACGACCCGGGTTTGATTCCCGCATTGGACACTTTTTTCTGATTTAAAAAAAAAAATGCTCCAATTGCCCCCCATTCTTGTAAAAGTCCAACCTCACCAGCGAGTGCAAGTAACCAAACGGGGCTCTGGCACATTTGTAAGTGCAAAGTCAAACTGCTTTTCACATGTGTAGACATTACAGTAAAAGCAGTCGCTAACTACCCACCATGATAACCATGGCCTGTACCACGTGTACTAGGGATAATTAAAAAATGTATTAATCCAGGTAAGGCACAATTTGGATTCACATTCAGTACTTTTGTTAGAAGATGGTAACAACGCTGTTACCGAAACGTCACACACTATTTGTTTATTTGGATTTGGTTTTATTACCTTGTGTATTAATCCAGTTCATGGTCTTAGCTGTTGAGAACCAACAGTTTAGACTACTCATTCACTGACTCACTTTTTTAATATCTTCAATCAACACAAAAAAAAAATGAAGAAAATTTCTTATATTTTTTTCATAAGATGCATTTATACAATAAAATGTATTTTTCAAATCAAATTTAGGTATTTACTTTAAATATAAACAAAATATAATTTATCAATTTAATATTTATCTAATTATTAGGAATACAGTTAAACTTGTCTATAGCGCGGCTCTTGGGACTCACCAAAATAGGGTGCTATAGATAGGTCACTTTTAATGTAAAATGTTTACATTTTAATATTTAAAATCGGGCGCTATAGAGTGGAAGGCGCTATTTAGAGGGGGCGCTATAGACAGGTTTAACTGTATATATTTAAACTATATGACCTATCCATATTAAAAATTTTGTTAAAAAAAGGAAAAGGATTATATTTCATGTACTCCTATACACTTATTCTAAGTACTCATGGTACAGGTCATGATAATCATGGTGGATAAGGGGTTGCTATTGCATATATTGTATGTAAGACCACACATGACTATACATATAGAAAATGGGAAACCTGGAAAGACAATTAACAATCTAAACAATTATATTCATTCTTCTAATCAATTGTTACAGAAAGGAAAAATTAAGATCAAACAAAGGATAATATACATAAGGTAATAAGACCAAATCCAAATAATTAGTGTGTGATGTTTCGGTAACAGCCTTGTTACCAAAAGGTCACACACTATTTATGTATTTGGTCTTATTACCTTGTGTTTATAATCAATAATCCAAATTGTGTGCCTTATCATTAGGTTAGGTTGATTTTTCTATCACATTCTTCAGCCAATCAAAAACCATGTGTTTCATATTTAACCAAATCTCTCCACTTCTCCCAGATTGTATATAAAGAATTGTAAGGTAACAAGACCAAATCCAAGTGTTGTTGTTGTTTCTTATCCACTTGTGTAAAGATAACAAAAATTCCATGAGTCTATGCTCCTCAAGCTGTTTAATGATAAGCAGCAGCCTCTCCCAACTAAGTAAATAAGATATTTTGATAAGGTACAATTTGGATTATAGATCATAAACACAAGATAATAAGACCAAATCTAAATAAATAGTGTATGATGTTTCATACTTTTTATTTTTCAGTACTTTTGTCTGAAGATGGTAACAATCCAGTTACCGAAATGTCACTATTTATATATTTGGATTCTGTCTTACTACTCAGTGGTTTTTTTTGCTCATCCCTAGTACACGTGATACAGGCCATGATAATCATGGTGGGTAGTTAGCGACTGCTTTTACTGTAAGTGCACCACATGTCTGCACATGTGAAAAGCAGTTCGACTTTGCACTTACAAATGTGCCAGAGCCCCGTTTGATTACTTGCACTCGCTGGTGGGTTGGACTTTTGCAAGAATCGGGGGGCCATTGGAGCATTTTTTTTTTTTTTAAACAGAAAAAAGTGTCCAATGCGGGAATCGAACCCGGGTCGTAGCGGTCGAAAACATAACGGTTTAGCCAGCCTTCCACCGACCCCCCACTCAGTGTGATTCTTTTTAATAAAATCAACAAGAAATCCAGGGCCAAGTTTCCTTACTATTTTTATTTCTCTAACTTTGGGGTGGGTCAACATGGACTTCAACAGAAGAACTAGGACTTCCAGCTAACTATACATAGCATGTATAATGTATACATTTTAGCTAGATGTCATACTACATGTATAATCTACAAGAAACTATACCATTTATAACACTATTCTTTTTATATAAAATGAAAGGATTTAAAAGCACAAATGTTTCTTTTATACATAATACAAACTTCTACTGCCCTTACTGCGATGAAAAATTTATATTGGGAGGGCTTGGCTCATCAGTGGTGAACCCTCCCAACGGTTTTGCCAATTTAATCCACCAGACCGCTTCTCAGAGCTCTAATACTGTATTGGACAATTCTGCTTATATACGCAGCACTGAAGGATGGAATCTCAGAAATGGTTTTCAAGAAAACTATAGACACAAGCTTATAGGATAGTATACATTTTTTAAAATTACATTCAAATATTTTACAAATAAAACACTTCCTACTGTCCTTGCTGCTATGATATGAAATAATGGTAGAGCCTAGCTCATCAGTGGTGAACCATCCCAGCAGTTTCACCACTATAAGATTGAATCCTTTATCTACGCTTGTATTGGGATGTTCTGCTTTTATACACAGTCGAACCTCTTTAATTCAACATCCCAAGGGATCTCAGAGCTTTCGGTTGAATTAAAGGAAGTGTTGAATTAAGGTTAGATAATTAGCTAATCATCTAAATCGCTAAAATAATATTTTTTAAAAATAGCTTTCAAAATACGAAACTATTTTAGACGCGTATGATTCTTTTCAAAATAAAACAATTTCTACTGTCCTTACTGCAATGGGAAAAAATTAATGGGAGGGCCTTGCTCATCAGTGGTGAACCCTCCCAGCGGTTTCGCCAGTTTAATCTACCATACCGCTGTTATATTGCATTTTTGGAACTTCCTTTTATAGTGATAGTGATGCTTGACTCTTGGAATGAATATTTTAGATGAACTATGGACATAAGCTTCTAGGACAGCAGAATTACATATAATTATAAATATATAATATGCTTCGAGCAATCACTCTTCCACAAATATCAATTTGTGTCTTTTATTCGAACAATTATATTTCGATGCACTAGCGCATCGTTCACCACTGATGAGCCAGGCCCTCCCATTAATTTTTCCATTGCAGTAAGGGCAGTAGAAATTGTTTAATTTTGAAAAGAATCTTACGCGTCTAAAATAGTTTCGTATTTTGATAACAGATGGCGCGCTAGTGCATCGTAAAAATAGCTTTGTAATATAAATTAATGATATTAATTAAAACCATTGTGTATGTACTTTTTTTTGTAATTATTTTTTTTATTTTCATGATTAACTTTTAGTATCAGGGACAAAATGGCATTAATATATATTTTTGAAACATAAATAATTACAAATAATATTTTATTCAAATTGAAGAAGAGCATTTGAAAGGAAATAAATATGGTACTAGGAAGGAATTCTGGGTTGAGGTATTTAGTCAATCTATGGATCTAAGTGCTTAAAGGACAATAGGGAAGAGCTTTTAGACAAAATACTAAAGAAATAGTAAAATATACATATATATACAGTTAAACCTGTCTATAGTGCCCCCTCTAAATAGCGCCAATTTTAAATACATATTACGATGCGATTTACATTAAAAGTGACCTGTCTATAGCACCTCCTCTCTATAGCACCCAATTTTGGTGAGTCCCAAGAGGGGGCGCTATAGACAGGTTTAACTGTATATATACAGTACTCCCTGTAAAGGACACCTAGATGCCAGGGTCAAAGTCTTTAGAGAGAGGTGTCCTCTCACTAGAAAGTTACTAATTAGTAAAAATGGTAATTTTGCAGATAAAAACTGCCCTTTGTAGAGAGATGCCTTCTAGCGGAAGTGTCCTCTCGTAGAGCTTCTACTGTTGTATACAGCTAATGGATTTTTAAAGAGTATCTTCCTTTAGAGTTTTACCAATGGGTTTAGGTAGATGAGTTTCTGTTGTTCTGTATCTTTTTCCTCTACAAAGACTTTCCTGGGTCAAGTGGGGTCACCAGTCTTTGAAAAGAGGTCAATGCTCTCCCTCTCATTCTTTTCCTTTAACATTTTAGACCACTATGTTCTACATTCTTTTGTTTTGTAAATTGAAATAGAACAAATATGGGACATTTGCTTTATAAACTTTGTATAGATATCAGTGAAATGGAATATACAGTAAAACTTCCCTGTAAAGGACAACACCTAGTTTCAGAGTCAAAGTCTTCTTTACAGAGAGATGTCCTCTTACCCCCATACACAAGGTAATAAGACCAAATAAATAGTATGGTGTTTTGGTCACTATTTTTATACTAGCCGAATGACCCGGGCAACGCCCGTGTTTTAATTTAGACACGTGGACCTGTTGGATCATTAACGCCCGTGTTTTACCCGATTGAATGTTTTTATTCAAATACTATTTGTTACAATTATAAATTGGCGCCTTAAATAAATGCATATATTAGTTAATAACTATAGCCTATGTGCTTTATCTGTCTATGTACTGTTGGCTTCCGTAGGCGTCTCTTACTGGGAAAAAGAAAGAGAGGATTCCATTTAGTTATTAACTAATATATGCATTTATTTAAGGAGCGACCCGCTCCTACACAATAGTTACAAAAACCAAAAAGTGAGTGGGGGGGCAAAGTGTCTCGCACAGTGGCGGCGCCATCGTAGCGAACCAATAGGAGAGCGCCATTCAAAAAAAAAAGCTAACGGTGACAGAGATGAAGAACACATGACGCTCGTAACTGTATATAGAATTTGGTCTTATTACCTTGTGTTTCTAATCTATAATCCATATTGTACCTTATCATACTAACCATGATGGTTCTTAGGCAGTACTACATATATTTGGAATAGGCAAAAAAAAAAACCTGGGATTTCACACTTTGCAAGGGGCTTCACCCCATAAGGGTGAATCACATCTGGACATACTAGATACTTAAGGTTTAAGGTATCAAAAATGATGCATACTCTTGCTCTCTGTCACCCAGACTTCTTGTATGCTCCCTATTTACTACTTGTCTACATAAGACTGCATATTTTTTATATATTTACACTTTTTTTTTTGCTTATCCCTAGTACATGTGGTACAGGCCATGATAATCATGGTGGGTAGTTAGCGACTGCTTTTACTGTAAGCGCACCACATGTTTACACATGTGAAAAGCAGTTCGACTTTGCACTTACAAATGTTCCAGAGCCCCGTTTGGTAACTTGCACTCGCTGGTGGGGTTGAACTTTTGCAAGAATCGAGGGCCATTGGAGCATTTTTTTTTTTTTTAACAGAAAAAAAGTGTCCAATGCGGGAATCGAACCTGGGTCCTAGTGGTCGAAAACCAAAGGGTTTAACCAGCCTTCCACCGACCCCCCATTTACACATATAATTGTACCAGACTTCTCCCTTTAATTATGTATCAGAAAGATGTTCATCACTCTAGTAAGAAAATGTACTAGTGATGATGAAGCCACAACATCAGTTTTGGAAAATTCAGACAAAACCAACTTCTTCGTTATCACTAGTAAAGTTTTTTTGTTCACTAGGGTGATGTACAGTGCATTGTTCTGTCGTATAATTAAAGGGAGAGGTGACTCTTCTGGTACATGAATATCATATTCCTACAACTTTATGTTGTACACATAAAATTATACAAAATAACCTCCATTAGCGGATTATTTATACTAATTAGCAACTTTCTGGTAAGAGGACATCTCTCCCTAAAGGATACTTTGGGTCTGCAACTATGTGTTGTCCTTTACAGAGAGATCCTACTACAGTAGAAACTCTCTTTAGCAGACACCCTGCTAGCAGACACGTTTCTACAAAGGACAGTTTTCATTTGCAAAATTATCATTTTTACAATTTACAGTAAGTAGAAGTAAGTTTCCATCATTCTTGGTACCAGGTAGAAAACCCCAAAAAACAGACCCTCCAACTAAACAGAAGGGAATCGACACAGTTGGCCAGATGGAAATCTGGTCACCTGCGCCCCCTAGTCTATAAAGAGGGAGCCAAAAGCTTCCCCATGTGCACTAGGTGCAAAACCGAAGAGGCCACTCCCCAACATTTACTAAATTGCATTGGAAAGGACAAAAGATCCCTGTACAGAGAACCAAGAAGAGTTATTGAGCTTCTTTACGAGCATGACCTCCAAGATCTTGTCTAATTTAGACTAAAAGGATAAGTAAAAAAAAAACAGTAAGAGGACACCTCTCCCTAAAGAACACTTTGGCTCTGCAACTAGGTGTTGTCCTTTACAAGAGAGGTAGTTGTACTGTAAAATAAACTCTCTGTTGGACAGTCCCATATAACCAAGCTGTGTGTTTGCAGCCAGCTTCTCCAAGTTCTACAAATGTTGGCACTGGTAGCCGGTCCCCCAAGTCTCTGGCTCCTCGCTCTGCCTCAGGCTCCACATTGAAACAGAGGTCAGTCTCATAGTCCCATGTCAGGCTACATAGGAATCTCCTCTACTTTGACTGCCTGAAAACTACTGCTACCACACCAATACCTTGTGGCGACCACACTTTGCTTCAGCAAGCGCAAACTGGGACAGAGCTTCAATACACATACAGGCAATAGTGTGGCGGCCTCACTACGCCTCGGCAAGCACTAGCTGGGAGAACACTTCACTACGCATGCGTGGGCGGCATCCGAGACTCTAAGCATGCGCGTCGTTCGAACAACAAGGCTTGCTTCCAGTGGCCGTTACTTCTTTCCTCTCTTGATGGCCAGTCGTTACTAGCTTTGTCCCAGTTCGTGCTCACTGAAACAAAGTGTGGTTGCCACAACCTCTTTAACTATAGATAATAAAAAGGCATATATTGGATTGAATAATGCCAATACAGTAGAACTCTACCTCCCTGTAAAGGACAACACCTAATTGCAGAGCCAAATTTTCCTTTAGAGAGAGGTGTCCTCTTACTGGAGAGTTGCAAAATAGTAAAAATAGTAATTTTGCAAATGAAAACTGTCTTTTGTAGAGAGGTGTTATCTCAATGAGGTTTTACTGTATAACAATGGCAAATCCAAAACTGTATTTTATAGATGATGTTTCTGTAACAGTGGTGTTACCTTCTTTAGACAAGAATACTGAATCTCAATCTTGAATATTCAGTATACACACTATATAACACAGACATATAGTTTTACCCGATTAAATGCTTTTATTCAAATACTATTCGTTACAATTATAAATTGGTGCCGTGGATGTCATTCTTTTATAATATATAAATGAGTTTTAAAAATTGTAAAAAAAAAAAAATGCATCTGCCGGGAATCGAACACGGGGCGCCCACGTGGCAGACGAGCATTCTACCACTGAACCAAAAGCAAACGGTGACAGAATTAAGAACGCATGACGCTGATAACTGTACATATTAATATAGTCTTATATACATTGATTTGTCAGTTTTAAAAGGAAAAGAATAAAAAGTAATAGCGCGCGCGCTATTTATTAGTTATTAGAATTAAGAGACACTTTGGTCAGTAAATATTTTTTTATTATATCGACGTTTCGACAAATATTTTGTCCTCCTCGTCAAGAACAAATAAAATTAAAGCATTTGGAAAGGCATTGAAAATTATTCTGAGGTTGCAAGGGTGTTCTCTCATTTACTGGTCAAAGTGTCTCTAAATTCTAAGGACTATGAATGCCTGCCAGACAACCTCTTATCTTCATGATCACCATTTATTAGAAGATAAGAATAGTATGTTCCATTATGCTAACCTCTGTATCGGAAACGGCTGTACTATATAATGATAGCTAGATGTCTGATTAAACAGATGAATTAGGATTGTTTTTTTTTTTTTTTGACGATTTCTTGGATGAATTACCCCTGACAAATCTTCGGGGAAGTTATCCAACAGGTTTTGGCATACCTCCTCAAATTCATCATCCTTATAATTAGAGAGCCTGACTACCTGTCTTTACCCCTTTTACATTCTATTTTGAAAAGTAACAAGCCCAAATTGGTAAACTTTGTATGATCAAATAAACTGGTGTTGTGGCTTTTGTTACCGACCCGAGGCTGCTAGTTTGCTGCGATGATCAATAGATGCCATCTGGTTTTGACATATATTTTGACAGCAGATGAGACTTGACGGGAGATGAGACCTTTGTCTCTTTAAATCAATATCCTCCCCGCAAAATTTCCATCTAAATAAATAGCAGTATTAAAAAAAAAAACATGCTACAGGTTTCTGGAGATGAGTTTCTTCCATCTTTATAATCTTGAGGTTTGGGGCATCTCAGCAGTAATGATGTTAATGATAGTAATGCTGCTTCTGAAGCGTTGTGCAATTTCACTTTTAGCATGATACATGCTCTTTTAGATGACTAACCAGCAAAAATGCTATGATCTTTGTCTCAAAATTGTATCATGAAAATCCCCCACATTGTACCTCATTATTAACCAATTTTGTAAATGTGCAAAATTTACAGGATAAATTCCATGTATACAGAAACAAGGGACAATGAAAAGAGAGAGCCGTTTATTTTATTAAAGAAAACTTCATACTTAGTTTTTTTCCAATTTAGAAAATATGAGAAATATAAATCCTTTTTAGGAAGATTCTTTATTTTATTGAGAAATAAGAAGAAAAAGTGGGTTGTTGTTAATGCAACAATGGTTAAATCTACCCTAAGAACTTAGTTCTTTTGTTAGTAACTTTTAGTTATTATTGTTAAACAATTATTGTTATTATAAACAAAAGTGCTCACAAAAGATTAAAATTTATTATATTTATACACCCAAAAATTTGTCATTTGTCCAATCTATATTATCTAAAGCTATATTGACCTCCATAAGTGAGTTCCTTCAACTAAACCCAGAACATAATAAACTTTTAGGGGGGAAAAAACGTGGGGGTTACAGATGAAACTAGAAAATTATTTCCTTGCCTAGAGATAAAATGCTGCCACGTCATTCAGCTCCAAAATAGTTTTGGAGCAAAAGACCTTTTTTGATTCTTTATCACAAATTTATCTTGTAGTTTTAGAATATCGTATCGCTCTTAAATATATAGTATAATCTGATTCGCGTTTTAAAATTTCATTGTTTTTGTAAGCTCTTTATAAAAATGTACAATTTAAATATATATAAATATTAAAAAGTATCATACTTTTTGGGTATTTGCTCATAGATAAATATAATTCTCACCTAAATTTTAACCCCAACAACAGTGGAAAAATATTTAAATATACAGACCGTAATACATCGATGTTTCAGATTTTATATTAAAATATATTTTACTTAAAAATAAGCTTTCTTATTATAAAAACAGTATCGATACTTATTTTTAATTTTATTTTAAAACTATTTAAAATTATTAAAATATATTTTAACTCGATAAAGAGTAAATCTGTTTTTTTTTTTTTTTTTTAATATTTTGGCCCTTGACCAAAAATTCTTTTCGTATTTATGTTTTTTTAAAAGTTCTGTTTAGTTTTATTTATTTTTTAAAGTGATTTTTTGTTAAGTTTTTTTTTTTTTACGAAATGGTTCAACAACGCAAGAAGACCGGGTAACTTCCCCTCTCATTTTTTAAACATTTAATATTCACATTCTTCAAAATCTTATGTTTTAAGACGGGGGAAGGGAAGGTTTTGAGGTTATTGACCTTAGTTTGATTTGGCCTACTTTACGACGTTATTTTTTTGGTTGCCTGCCTGCGTGGCGCTCAGTTTCGAATCGACAATCCCATTTCTCGTCACATTTTACTTTTTTTTTTAGCAATTTTTTTTTTAATCATTCGCGTTTATGAGGTCTATAGTGCTTTTTTTTTTTTTGTAAATTATTTCATTACCTATTTTCTTGCCTAAAGATTAAATGCTGCCACATCATTCACCTCCAAAATAGTTTTAGAGCAAAAGACTTTTCTTGACTCTTTATCACCAATTTCTCTTGTCGTTTTAGAATATCTTATCGCTTTTAAATATATAAATGGTAATTTAGATTAGTTTTTAAAATGCATTGTGTAAGCCTTTTAAAAATGTATTATTTAAAAAATATATAAATATTTTAAAATCTTATATATAACTTTTGAGTATTTGCTCATAAAAAAATTTTTCACCTACATTTTTTACTCCAACAATTGCAAGATTATAATGTTTTTAAAATAAAATAAAATTTGTGCTGTAATCTTTCCACCTTGAAAAAAAAAAACAGTGGATCTGCAAAGCATCAACATACTTTTTAATGTTTATGAGATTTTATATTGAATTGATAAAACAAAGTTAGTGACCATTGTTTCACTGCCCACAAGCCAATTAAAAGTAAGCTTTTTTAAATGGACGATTTGATGGAGGAAAAAACACTGAAGAGAGATATATCTTCTTACACACCTCACAAAATAAAATTATTTTCATATTGAAATCAGACTTAAAAAATTGACACAACCCCCATTTATTATATTTTCTCTCGCTATTATTATATAGGTTTTCTTCTGTAATTTTGATAAGGCACAATTTTGGATTATAGATTATAAACATAAGGTAATAAGACCAAATCCAAATAAATAGTATGTGACGTTTCGGTAACAGAGTTGTTACCATCTTCAGACAAAAGTACTGAATGAGAAATTTTACCACAGCATTTTTTAAATTCTGTAATTTTCCCTAATTTTTACTGAAAAATGAATTTTGTAAGGTCTTGGAATTAGGTTGCTGATTTTCTAAATTCCTAACCTAAACTAAACCTAACTAAAATGAAATTATCCTAGCAGAAAGTTACCTCACCTAACCTTATAATGGGTTATAAACATTTTATTATAATAAGTTACTCATATCAGCGAACTAGCAGCGATTGTATCATTGTGTACTAGCTACAAGAAAATAAGACCTAATCCAAATAAATTAATAGTGTGTGACGCTTCTGTAACAGCATTTTTGCCATCATCTGACAAAATAATAGAAACATTTTATTCTTTTGTCTGATGATGGTAGCAACACTGTTACCGAAACATCA
Source organism: Cordylochernes scorpioides (assembly GCA_030710605.1). NCBI lineage: Eukaryota > Metazoa > Arthropoda > Arachnida > Pseudoscorpiones > Chernetidae > Cordylochernes > Cordylochernes scorpioides. The sequence continues at coordinate 33,639,797 of CP092884.1, read as the reverse complement.
CACACTGCTAAATTATTTGGATTAAGTCTTATTTTCTTGTAGCTATTATAATCCAAATTGTGCTTTACCATTCTGTGCTAGTGTGCTTTTGTCTGATGATGGCAAAAATGCTGTTACTGAAACATCACACACTATTAATTTATTTGGATTAGGTCTTATTTTCTTGTAGTTATAATCTCTAATCCAAATTGTGCTTTATCATTCTGTGCTAGTCTTACTTGCAGTAAACAAAAAAGTTCAATTGATAAGGCACAATTTGGATTATTCTATATACAGTTATGAGCGTCATTCTTCATCTCCTAATCAGTCGTCAGTTTTCATCTCTGTCACCGTTTGCTTTTTTTTTTTTGGAATGGCGCCCTCCTATTGGTTGGCTACGGTCACGCCACCTTTGCCCCCCCCCCCCACTCGTTTTTTCGTTTATGTAATTATTGTGTTGGAGTGGGTCGCTCCTTAAATAAATGCATATATTAGTTAATAACCAAATGGAATCCTCTCTTTCTTTTTCCCTGTAAGAGACGCCTACGGAAGCCAACAGTACATAGACAGATAAAGCACATAGGCTATAGTTATTAACTAACATATGCATTTATTTAAGGCGCCAATTTATAATTGTAACATAGTATTTGAATCAAAACATTCAATCGGGTAAAACACGGGCGTTGCCCGGGTCATTCGGCTAGTAGATTATAAACACAAGGTAATAAGACCAAATCCAAATAAATCTATTTATTTATTTGGATTTGGTCTTATTACCTTGTGTTTAAAAAAAGTTCAATTTCTAAATCGAATTAATTCATTCTTCTATTATTACATTTGCCATGGCTGAAGAATAAATTATTAATATGTAAATCGACTTAATCTAACCAATCTGAACTTGATCTAACCAATTGATGCACACAGCTGCACCTTGCCACTAGTGGTCCACAGAAATGAGTATCTCGGCTATTAGGGTTAGAAACAATCGCCACGTAATCCAGAAACCTCCCTTGAGGCAAAAGTTATTTTCCTTAAAATATTTAATAAAAAATGTTCATCCTTTGGTCACCAAAAAAGACATTTTGTGGAAAGAATATGTTATCACATCAACCAATTTTAACTTCGAGAGTTGACCGGATGTGTTGCAATGACTTTTATTGTGATGTGCTTTTATTCCCACTTGGATAAAACAGTCTTTTTTTTTTTAATTTTATTATAATTAGATATATATTGGTGGTGTTAGATGTAGCTCATTGTTTTAATTACCCATTTTATCTATTGGTTCTTCTTCTTCTTTCTTATCTCCACTCAATCACACTAAGGTATCAAGCTTGTAAAGCTTGAGACTTTTAATGGTGTATTGGGTAAAGTAAAATGTGTCTGCCTTTGTCATTAAGACTGGGAGCACTACTCAGTGGCAGGCCGACTTAGCTCCAAAAGAAATGGCCTCCTCTGACATGAGAAACAGACGCCATGTGCAGCCGCTCCTAACATGGAGTACAAACGCTGCTTATCCTGTAATCCCTGGATCAGGAGGCTTACAGGGTACTATCAGCCGGGCCAGCTGAAACCAGGTTTTTTAGTGAGCTTGTTTACTGCTCCCCCTCCTCCTTTTTCATCCAGGCTTGGGACCGGCAAAAGCGGAGTTTTATCTATTGGTTACCTATTTAAGTTTACTCCATTTTGGCATTACTCAAAAAAAAAAAATAATAAAATTTACAATTATAATGTGCGATGTAATTTTCTCTACCTATTATATGCAAGGTATTTTTTTTTTTTTTAACCAATATTAGCATACTCAAGTGTTAGCATACAGCGCAGCAATATGGTAGGGCCATGTTGAAGGTGGGCCATCATTGAATGTCATCATCTTCCTATGATGATAGTGATAAAACATCAATCTTGTTACATATATAGTGGCCATTTGAAATCTCCCATAGATGCCCTAGCTATTAGGTAGCATTTTTTTATTAAGTGAAAACTTACTTGACCTCCAATATGAGAGTATGATAATCCTTTTTTAAGGCAGCCTCTTGTGCTGAAGATTGAATTGAACCCAGTAATTTCAGCCTTATTTAGTTGTTTTGTGAATATTTGATGAGGTAGTCGTGGTTTTTGTCCATAGAATAAGTGGATGCCACTGTCTTGTTACTCAGTCACATTCCCCTGCAGGCCTTCACGGCTAATGTAGCAGTCCACGGGGAAAACAAAAGTCCTCACTGTACTACAGGACAGTCCCCTACTTGTGCTGCTTTTCCCACCCACCACCTTGAGTAGGGGTTCTGGGTGGGATAGGATGGCATGCAATTTGGATTAGCAAAGATAACAAGACCAAATTCAAATAAGTTAATGCTATGGGATATTTACATATTTTGGTCTTGTTACCTTGTGTTTTTTTGTCATTATGGTCTGAACCTGTTATAACAGAATCACTTGGGATCAAGTTGTTATACCCAAGTTGCTGTTATACAGAGGTTCCACTGTACTTGAGAATTTAAAATATATGAAGGAGAAGGTATTGTGTTGCTACCATAATGATGTGATGATGCAGGAAGGTGGCATCTGGGGGAAGCAGCGGAGGCCGCGCCCGTACCACAGCCGCCAGCAGCGGAGGCATGTGGAGGTTCTACACTGACGACTCCCCTGGAATCAAGGTGTAAGTACTTGGTGGGCTTGTTGGGAAACCTGAACCTTTTTCTTTTCTTTTACTCATTCTGATTTTTTAGACAAACTTAAGGAAGTGGAAGGTCTTTGTCGCTAGTCATCTAAACAGAGGCAATTTTGTTCACACTTTGGTTATCTCGTTTGTCTCTCATAAAGGTCACTGTATATCTTTCAGTTATTATCTGAATCCCGATATCCATGCTAAAAGGTACAACTTCTTTAAGTTTTGTCCATGAGTGTATATTGGTTATCTTGTGTGTCTTCAATAAAGGTCACTGTAATATCTTTCAGAGTTTTTATCTGAATCCAGATATACATGCTAAAAGGTACAACTTAAGTTTTGTCCATGAGTGTATATTGGTTATCTCGTGTGTCTTCAATAAAGGTCACTAATATCTTTTAGAGTTATTGTCTGAATCCCTATATACATGCTGAAAGGTACATCTTCCTTAAGTTTTGTTCTTGTGGATGATATACCTCATCATTTGAATCTTTCTACCCTTCTTTACTAAGATTTTATTGTTGCTGTTGTCTCCAAAGTAGAAAATATTGAAAGTAACACATTAAAACCTTGCTAAAATAAACTGGGGATATAGCAAACCTATCTCCCTATAACACACACACACCTAAAATTATTCCTATTTTCATTTTATAATATAGGTAACAAAATAGTCAGTTCCATTGCAATTCGCAATAGCTACGTTTAAGCTAAGCATAATAGCTACGCAATAGCTAACTTTAATTTTTCCATAAGCATTGTTCTTTCACAAACAATTTTCAAATACTAGGCATCCTTCAATTTTTAAAGTCTTTATCAAGCCATTTAAAAAAAATGGAAGCTAGATAAAAGGTAATATGACCAAATCTCCAAATAAAAATAGTGTGTGATGTATCTGTAACAGCGTTATTACCATCATCATGTACCACATGTACTAGGTGTTGGGAGCTTGTTTCCTCACAGTAATAGTTTGGTCTTCCGTGTAGCTCCTTCAGCTTTCTTTCTGGTCTCAGGTGTTGACGATTTGTGGCAGAGCTTAATTTGGACTGTATGTTACGACCAGACCTGCGTGATTGACTAACGAGAATGATGTTCCTTCGCAAGACTGAGATGTAGCACGTTGTATGACTAGAGGAAGAACGCCTCACACGATTTAGCTAACACACTAACTTTATTCAATCATCCACTCATTTTATATACATACATATTTACATAGTCAAAAGAAAGAAAGAAGAATTTGCATGACTATGAATCAATGCAGCCTAGCTAGCGATTTGCATAGCTAGGCGCAAACATACTCCCCCCCACCGCTGAACTTCAGTTCAGATCTTGAGGCGCAATGGGAAGAGGGGCCAGCTAGGCGATTGGTCTCCCGAAAACTCCTCCGGCTGTCCAAGTTAGATCTGCGCAAGACACCTTCACCAGACCTTTCTCCCAGTGGAATTATTGGAGATCTAGAGGTAGGAATGGAGCTGTTTTGATGAGCTTTCCTTAATAGCAGTTTCACACTGTATCTTCCTTGGCCGCCTCTGGAATAGGTTTTCTGGTAGTAAGTTTCATAAACTTCTTCTCTTGGATTCTGGTCCTGTAATGACGGCACTGACTCCGTATGCTTGAAATCTCCCACCAGACCATCCAATTCTGATGTTGTTTGAACCGCAAGGCTGCAAGGTCCACCTTTATAGCTCGACGAGAGAGAGCCTTCCACCTTGCCCATCAGAATCCAACCGAGCCTTGATTTCACCGCTATAGGCTGGTTCCTTCCCAGAATTTTTTTCTCTCCTTGCATCAGATATGCATACATCTCTGCACCTAGAATGATGTCGATTGGTGCCGAAATGTGAAACAGAGGGTCTGCCAACTCAAGCCCTCTCTGCATGATCCAGGTCGGTTCTGCCAATTTGAAGTTTGGAATTTCGGTGGTTAAGACCTCCATCACCAGAGCATTCGTTTCATAAATTTCGGATCTATAAATCGACCTGAATGTCAAGTCAACAGATGTAGTTGACACCTGGACTGGATTATTTCCAATACCCCTAAGTGAGCGTCGTGATGTTTCTCCTTTAAGTCCAAGTTTCTCACACATTTCTTTTGTGATCAAACTAACTTGTGATCCACTATCCATAAGTGCTCGGCAGATCAGCTGTGTACCGTTTTCACCTTCCACAATTATCTGAGCAGTCGCAAGGAGCACTTGATTGATGGTCTCACTTCCCTGTTCAATACTGGTATTGTTGATTTCACTTACAGGTGTAAAGATCTGTGGCTTCGCACCCTTCTGAGTATTAGTCACCTCTGTGTCAAGCCTATGGAGCAAGGTATGGTGCCTTTTGTTGCACTTCTGGCAAGGTCCTTGGTAACAATTTTTTCCCGTATGACCTCTCTTTAGACAATTGTAACACATCTTGTGTTGTTTGACAAATTCCCATTTTTGCTCGATAGGCATTGTACTAAATGTAGTACAGTTGTAGATTCTGTGACCTGCTTTGCATGCTATGCATATTTGAGCATTGGTATTTATCGCAAGGTGTACATTTGCATAGTTCCTTTGGATTTCATTTTCTTTTCTTTGATATTCCCCTGATCCTTGTGGCAGACTTCTAGCTTGTCTCTCAAGAAACAGAACGAAGTCCTCATAGCAAGGAAATGATCTCTCATCCTGGGTCAACTCCCACTGCCGTTTCATATCCTCATCGATTCTGTTCCTCAAGAACTGCACCAAGATTATGTCCACCATCTCATTTCTTTGCAATCCGAGGGATTCTAGATTGCGTACAGACTCGTTACATGTATCCAGGAGTTCCCTTAGGGCCTTTGCCGATGGACACTTCATTTGCTTGATCTTGAATATTTTATTCAGCTGCGCATAAGCCAACTCTCTTTGGTTGTCGTATCTGGATACTAGAGTGTCCCATGCTTGCCTGTAGCTCTCTGATGATATTGGGAACCCATGTATCAGTCTGGCCGCTTCTCCCTTTACTGCGGAGCCCAAATATTGCAGCCTTTGTAGATCATTTAGCCCTGGATTTTGATCTATGGTCATTCCGAAGACCTCCTTGAAATTGAACCAAGAGTTCGCATCTCCATAGAAGTGAGGCAACTCGAACTTGGGCAATATCACTGTTTCGAGGCCCTTTGTTTGTTTTGTATCTGCTGTACTTTGTATTGCTTCCAATGCACGCCTAAGCTTTAATTCCAGTTTTTCCATTTTATCTTGAATTGTTTCATAACTCTCGAGTTCTTTTTCTTCATCTACCTCCTCCTGTACAAATAACTCATCGAATAGGAATTTTGTCTCAGTTTTTATTTCTGTAATACCCTCTTGTATCATTTTCAATTTATGGAGATCGCCTCCCGATATGTCTTCATCTATGGATGCCAGGTATCTTTCGATTCGTCTTGTCTGTGAACGGATCTTGATTTTTAGGCCTTTCGTTGCCTTAGACATGTTTCCAGATTTGAAGGTTTGTTTCTCGGCAGAATCACGCTCTTTTCCTTAATATCCGGCTCGATATGGACCATATGTTGGGAGCTTGTTTCCTCACAGTAATAGTTTGGTCTTCCGTGTAGCTCCTTCAGCTTTCTTTCTGGTCTCAGGTGTTGACGATTTGTGGCAGAGTTTAATTTGGACTGTATGTTACGACCAGACCTGCGTGATTGACTAACGAGAATGATGTTCCTTCGCAAGACTGAGATGTAGCACGTTGTATGACTAGAGGAAGAACGCCTCACACGATTTAGCTAACACACTAACTTTATTCAATCATCCACTCATTTTATATACATACATATTTACATAGTCAAAAGAAAGAAAGAAGAATTTGCATGACTATGAATCAATGCAGCCTAGCTAGCGATTTGCATAGCTAGGCGCAAACACTAGGGATAAGCCAAAAAAAAAACAAGTTAAACCAAATTGCCTACTGTGTTCCATAAATATTGAATAAAATATTTGGGAAGGTATCTGTGGTAAAACCTGACAGAGATTTCACCAGTTTGATATCCCCCAGAGTTGTCCACTGTTGTATATCTATTTGTTTTATGTATGTATGTAAGGATGTGGTTATTGTATGTATAAATAAGTAAGAAGAATGTGTATGTTGCAGCGGCCCTGTCCCAGTGCTGGTGATGTCCCTCCTCTTCATTGCCTCAGTCTTCATGCTCCACATCTGGGGCAAATACACCCGGGCCTGAATGAACTCCAGGCATCATTCCAAATAATAAACCTGCTGATGGCCACCAAAATACATTTGTCCCTCTCTCTCTCTCTCATACTTGTTGTTTGTGGTCCTTCTTATCTCCACTCAATCAATCAGGGTATCAAGCCTGTAGAGCTTGTTGGATGGTGTACCTGCTGGGGATACTGAGTAGAACTCATCAATGGATGAGTCAATACAGTCAATGATGTGGTTAGTTAGAGTTTGTAGTCCTTGATAGTGTTAATCGTCACAAGACAACTTATTATGAAATTAGAGCTACACATGTATCAGGACATTCCAAGAATATAATTAAAGGGCATACCCAGATCTGTGAAAAGCATTTTTTTTTTCAAAATATTTTTAAGAATTACGCCCTTTCTTTATTAATTTAATACACTTGTAAGTTTTTTTTTTTTTTTGTAGTAAATAAAATGATTAAAAGGAATGGATAAGGCACAATTTGGATTATAGATTATAAACACAAGTTAATAAGACCAAATAAATAAACAGTGTGATGTTTTGTGTAACAAAGCTTTTATTGAAACTTTGCACACTATTTGGATTTGGTCTTATTACCTTGTAATTAAAAAGAAGTAACCCCTCAAAATATTTAAATATTTTGAAAATTGTAAGCTTTTTTATCTCTTTCACAGATCCAGAGAGAGTATGCCCTTTTATGTTATTATACTGAATGGATTGCCTTTTAATTAAAAAATATGTAAATCTTGAAATGTGTTGATGTAATGCAATACAGTAGTCTCCCTTGAGAGACCATAGGCTAAAAACATGCTAAGCCTTTTCTGGAGATAATCTCTTATCAGAGACTGTTTAAGCTGAAAGATGACTTGATCTTATATATAGTAGAACCTCCCTGTAAAGGACAACACCTAATTGCAGAGCTAAAGTGTCCTTTAGGGAGAGATGTCCTCTTACTGGAGAGTTTCTAAATAGTAAAAATGGTAATTTTGCAAATGAAAACTGTCCTTTATAGAGAGGTGTCTTCTAGCACGAGTGTCCTCTCATAGAGGTTCTACTGTATAATAATAAAGGTTACCTCACCCGTCAAAACTAGACTCCATAAAATTTCCATCTATATTTTGGTCTAGCTACTCTACCAGATAAAACCTCTAGAAGATTGTGAAGACTTCATTTGATTCCTTGTGGATCTCTCTCAATGAATCTGTCCTAGATTGACAAGGACCATTTGCCCGACACTATGGTTTCCAATGAGCACTTCTCAGTTTGACAAAGATGGTGTTGTGGCTTTGTTACTGAACTGAGTCTGCTAGTTTACAAAGACAGTCAATAGATGGCGTTTAGTTTTAAAGTCTATTTTGACTGGAAACATGGCCTTAATATTTATAGATCAATATATTTCCCTGGCAAAGTTTTCATCTATAGATCTGTTAAGAGACCAGGTTTATCTATCTCTATATACAGTAGAACCTCCATGAGAGGACACTCGCGCTAGAGGACACCTCTCTACAAAGGGCAGTTTTCATTTGAAAAAATACCATTTTTACTATTTAGTAACTTTCCGGTAAGAGGACACCTCTTCCTAAAGGACACTTTGTTTCTGCAACAAGATGTCCTTTACCGGGAGGTTCTACTGTATATATATGTCAATGTATGTATGTTTGTCAACTATACACGTCCTCAATAAGTACTTCATCTAGCTGAAATTTTAACAGGAGATAGAGAAAAATCTGGAAGAGTTTATTGTCGCATTTTTAGCCTAGAATATTTTAAATTGACCAAGTACTGGGCAAAATAGTTATTTATTAGTCAGAAAATGACAATATTGCTGAATTATGTTTGATTATCAGATACAAAATTCTTTCGGAGAAAATTCCATAAAGCACACCATGAGCGAAGCCATTTCATCATTTTCAGGAAGCAGGAACAAAATTCAGTAGAGAGAGGATGTTTGCTCGGAAAATATTTTATATCAAATATTTGATAGTCAAACTTTTACCTGAGTAAAACCCGGATGAAGCCGGGTACATCCGCTAGTGTTTTTTTTTTAAATAAAAAATGCTCCAATGGCCCCCTCGATTCTTGCAAAAGTCCAAACCCACCAGCGAGTGCAAGTAACCAAATGGGGCTTTGGTACAAGTGTAAGTGCAAAAGTCGAACTGCTTTCCACATGTGGTGCACTAACAGTAAAAGCAGTCACCTACTTCTACCCACCATGATTATCATGGCCTGTACCATGTGTACTAGGGATAAGCAAAAAAAAAGTTTTTATATAGTGGGGGTATGGTCTCTCATGGGAGACTGCAGTAGAAATAATGATGCTAAATCATCACAAATAAAAAGCTCAAGTGTCACACATAGATCCCTAGTACACGTGGTACAGGCCATGATAATCATGGTGGGTAGAAGAAGGCAACTGTAAGTGCACCACATGTCTACACATGTGAAAAGCAGTTCGACTTTGCACTTACAAATGTGCCAGAGCCCCGTTTGGTTACTTGCACTCTCTGGTGGGGTTGGATTTTTTTCAAGAATTGGGGGCTATTGGAGCATTTTTTTTATCAGAAAAAGTGCCCAATGCAGGATTCGATCCTGGATCATGTAGCGGTTGAAAACCAACGGTTTGACCATCCTTCCACCGACCCCCCATAGATCCCTTTAATACATTAATTTATAAAGTATCAATATGATATTCCAAAATAAAATTCCTGAAATAATTTGATAATGCTCACAATTTGAACACAATAATAAATAAACACAAATTAATAAGGTAGGGGTCAGTGGAAGGGGGGTCTAAACCATTGGCTTTCGACTGCTACGACCTGGGATCGAATCCCGCATTAGACACTTTTTTTTTTTAATCGAAAAAATGCTCCAATGGGCCCCTATTCTTGTAAAAGTTTAACCCCACCAGATAGTGCAGGTAACCAAACAGGACTCTGACACATTTGTAAGTGCAAAGTCGAACTGCTTTTCACATGTGTAGACATGTGGTGCACTTATAGTAAAAGTAGTTGCTAACTACCCACCATGATTATCATGGCCTGTACCAAGTGTACTAGGGATAATTTAAAAAATTATAATAAGGTCAAATCCAATTAATAGTGTGATGTTTCAATAACAGCATTGTTACCAAAATGTCATACTATTTATTTGGATATCGTCTTATAACCTTGTGTTTTGAAATAAATTTGTTTATTAAAATATATATATATATATATATATATATATATATATAAATTGAATGATAAAAATTTTACATAATCATCAACAACAACAAAAATATAAATTCTATAATTCACAAACCCACAATCCTATATTTAATATAGGAGCAACCACTGAGCTAAGAAAAACACTGCAATATAATTGGCTAATGAATCCAATGCTAATATAGGTCATGTAGCAATAGGAAACCTATCAGTGCATTAAAAGGTAACAAGACTACAGTCAAATGAATAGATATATGTGTGATGTTTCAGTAACAGTGTTATTATCTAATTACAGTCTTCTTATCTCCACTCAATCATATTAGGGTATCAAACTTGTAAAGCTTGAGACTTGACAACCATCATGACTGGGTGAGGTAGAATGCTTCTGCCTTTGTCATTAAGACTGGGAGCACTACTCAATGGCAGGCTGACTTAGCTCCAAAAGAAATGGCCGCCTCTGACATGAGGAACAAACATCATGTGCAGCTGCTCCTAACATGGAGTACAAACGCTGCTCATCCTGTATCCCTGGATTAGGAGCCCTTACAGGGTACTATCAGCTGAACCCAGGTTTTTTAGTGAGCTTGTTACTGCTCCCCCTCCTCCTTTTTCATTGGGCTTGGGACCTACAAAGGTGGAGTTTCTAATTACAGTAATATTATGGAATAAACCCAAATCAACATTTAGTTGATATTTATTCCAATAGATGGCGGTCTGCCATCTTAAATGCTGATTTGAGTGGTCAGAATATACAGTGTACTCCGCTTATAACGAAGTCGCATTATCCATGACAATCACTTTGTTATATCCGAAGTTTGTTATATCCGCAGTTGGAAAAAAAAAATGTTTTGTACCAATAATTTTATTTACTATTCAACTCAAAAGAGCAACACAAAGATCAATAACAACCTCATCAGGTGTTTTTGGAGAAGTAGTTTGTGATTTTCTTTTGACATTTAGAAGTCAGTAACAAGTGCTGAACACTCTTTTCGATGTTGTCCAAGTCTGACAGATGCCTATGAAGAGACTTGGACTCATCCTGACATTGAAGAAACAATCGCAGAGTTTGAATGCTCTCCAAGACCTCTTTTGGATGCGGAATGTGGACAATTGGGTCTACTTCTTCATCAACTTGGTCCGTTTCTTCTTCTTCTTTTGCTTGAAGAATGCTCTCGACAATTTCTACATCGGATAACATGGCATTTGTAACGACGTCATTGTCAGCGTCAGCATAAGAATCGAAATCCATCTCTAACGGTATTTTTAAAACTTCTTTCATGCGATCGAAGAGGCTTTGTTGCTCCCACATTTGTGTTGCAGGCTGTGGTGTATCCAATGGAGAACTGACATCGGACTTAATAATTCCACTATGGTGCTGTTGAAACTAGTTTGTATAGTTTGGGCATAGTTTTGTGCAGAGTTTTTGCATAAGTTTTTCTTGCATGGTTTTTTGCATATTTTTTTCTTTTAATGAAAAGTTTCATTTGTTTAAGTTTGATTTTGTAGTTCTAGGTGGTTTGGTCACGTGCAGCAGACCCTATAAAAAGAAGGCGCGCGGAGAGATTAGGGCAGTCAGTCTGAGTGTGTAGAGAAGTCTCTGCCGATTAGAAGTCTCGGCGAATAGAAGTCTCAGCGAATAGAAGTCCCTGCCCATTAGAAGTCTCTGCTGACTAGAAGTCTCTGTTGAATAGAAGTCTCTGCCGATTAGAAGTCTCAGCGAATATAAGTCTCAGCGATTAGAAGTCTCTGCCGATTAGAAGTCTCAGCGAATAGAAGTCTCAGCGAATAGAAGTCCCTGCCCATTAGAGGTCTCTGCTGACTAGAAGTCTCTGCTGACTAGAAGTCTCTGCTGACTAGAAGTCTCTGCTGATTAGAAGTCGGCTGAAGAGGAGCCTGCCAAATAGAAGGCAAGGCCCAGAGTTCAAGCAAAAGGCAGCGAATAAGGCCTAGAGTACAAGGCAAAAGGCAGAGAATAAGGCCTAGAGTACAAGGCAAAAGGCGGAAGATAAGGCCTGAACTAAGGAGAAGATAAAGTGCGTAGAAAGAGGGGGCTGAGTCGGGCTTGCCCAGAGGGCTGCAAGAATTACTTTTACTGGAAAAGGTTCATTTCATTTTGTATTTGCTCATCGTGTAATAAAGCCTCATAATTATTTAAATCAGCAATAAGGGTGATCATTTCCTCCAAAGAAACACCTGCCTATCGCTACCTCCATAGTTTTGATTTCTTAAATAGATTTATTATTATTATTATTATTTTATTTTTACAATCTTTTTTGTTAGTTTTAACAGATGCCAACAGTTGGAAATTGTCGCTGGAAGCACATCATTCCATGCTACAGATATAATATCCACAGCTTACTTAAGATTGATTGTTAATGCTGTTCCAGCATCGTATGCCGTCAAATATTTCCTCATTAAACGCGTTCGATAAATCATCTTGAAATTGCGAATAATGCCTTGGTCGCATGGTTGCAGCATTGAAGTGGTATTTGGCGGCAAGAATGCTATACGAGTATTTGTGAGGCCCTGCATGTCTGGGGGATGAGCGCCGCAATTGTCAAGCAGGAGGATAATTTGTCGATGTTGTCCAGCCATCTTCTTGTCGATGTGCCGAACCCAGGATTCGAAGAGTAGTCCAGTCATCAAGGCCTTCTGATTTGCTTCATACTGAACAGGAAGGTGCTTGATTCCTCGGAAGCATCTCGGCTGTTTCGCCTTTCCAATGACCAAAGGTTGCATCTTTTCAGAACCATCCATATTGCAGCATAGAAGGATTGTGATCCGTTCCTTACTAGCCTTTCCGCCGGTGCAAGTTTCTCCCTTAAAGTGAAGTGTCTTGTCAGGAAGAAGACGCCAGAAGAGACCGGTTTCATCGCGTTGAAGATGTCTTTGCAAGCATAGTTACTAATTATATTAGGCATTACATCGGTCAACCAGTTCGTCATTGTCTCACGATTGACATCAGCTGATTCTCCACAAATGTTGCGCAGCTTGATGCCATGCCTTGCCTTCCAACGCTCGATCCATCCACTACTCCCAGTAAAATCCTTTAATCCAAATTCAAGAGCCAGGGTCTTCGCCTTTTCGGAAAGCAATGGACCATTAACTGGAAGCGCTGCACTTCTTGCCTGCTTGAACCACTGCAGCAGAGCCTCATCAACATCAGCATATGTAGATCCACGTGCTCGTTTCCGACTGCTTTCTCCCGCATGCAGAGCTTGTTGGTGGATCTTCTCAGAGTTCTTTATTATGGTGCTGAGCGACGACTGTGGGATATTATGTTTCTGGGCAACATCTGTCTTTTTCTTCTTCTCCACTTCAATCTCTCTTAGGATTTGCAGCTTGACTGACAGAGATAGTGAGTTTCTTGTTTGTTTTCGTTCTCCTGCCATGGTAAACGTTAATAAAATATAAGCGTTTATTAAACAATTTAATTTTGTTTAAATAATGTAAAAAAATACTTATAATATGTTTGCATATTTTAAAATTGTATATTATTAACTTATTTGTTGTGTATCATTAAATTTGTGTCATTCACACGTTGTAATTTGATATATATTATGCATAATATATTAGTCAATTATAATGGTAAATGAGAAAACTTCGTTATAAACGGATAAACTAAAAATTTATACATGCAAATCACTTCGTTATAAGCGAAAATTCTTTATATCCGACTTCGCAATATCCAGAGTTCTTTTAATGGTTTAAGCCCTTCTTTTCTTTCGTGCAGACAATTTCATTCGCTATATGCGCAATTTCGCTATAACCGACTTTGTTATAAGCGGAGTACACTGTATATATTTTTTCAATCTTATCATATTATTTTATTTTTTACATCTTTCTTCTTATATATAAAAGCCATTGTCTGTTTGTCATGATAAACTCAAAAACTACTGAACCAATTGATACCAAATTTTGCATGTCGCTTTTTATAAAACTGAGGAAATTTTCGGCTACATTTTGATTAGTATTTTGGCTATTTTTTTTTTTTATTTCATTTGAAGTAACAACACCAGCCAATTAAGACCAATAGGTTCTGCATTTTCTTTCAAGTTGCTTGCATACTTTTTATGAAATAACGAGTGTTACTTTTTTTATGCAATTTAAAAAAAAAAACTTTACTAAATTAGCTTTACTGTATGTAAATAATGGCTTTAGTATTTTTTTACTAATTTTTGTTCTGGCCTTTGTTTTTTTATCTCTCTTTTTTTTTAATTGTTTAAAATGCAGCTGCAGTCATTAGCAAACACATTTTATTGTATTTTATTTTTGTATTTTATTTTTGAATACTCTGTGTGAAAGCTAGATTTGGAATAGGAGAACTAACCTATAAGTTTTGGTTTGGCTTTCCGTGTTTGTTTTCTTCTTGTCTTGCTAAATGCAATAAATAATTCTTTTGTTGCTTTAAAGAGAGTTGTAATTATTCAAAATACTACAATTTATGGTAGCAGAGCGCGGTTCAATTTAAAACTTGAGAAAAAGCGAAAATATTTTATCAGAAGTTTGATAGTTTATTCTAATCGGTAAACAAAGATCTCTTCTGCATCAAGGTATGCAAATTTTGAAATATGTTTCAATAGAATTTGAATTATATTGATAAACGAAAGTTTTAAATAGAAGGATTGAAAAAAAAAAAACATTTTTGAATAATAAACTACCTTTAAACTATATTGTTTAATTTTAAAAAGTTGAAAAACAAGGCTAAAATGGATTGCAATTTTTCGCCAACGACAAAAATTGAACCTTTAACAGGAACAAATTATCCGATTTGGGCTTTAAAAGTCGGAGCACTTTTACCTGGAAAGAAATTATTTAAATGCGTAATTTCGGATCCCGAGCCTGATATAAAAGATGAAGTCGCTTGGCAAATATGGAGTGAAAAGAATGACGAAGCCTTTGGAATTATAGTTACAACTCTATCAGATGAACAAGCAGGAATGTTTCTAGATGAAACTAAAGCAAATAAAGTATGGGATTGTTGGGCTCCTCCCGTTACGCTCTATCGACATGTGTCCCTACAATAAATTAAATGATCTATAAAATAGTGGTCGGTTCTCTCATCAAAATAGACGCTGGAATTGATCGCCGCCTATTGGCCGCCTCTACATACTAACGGACTCGGGTCAGTGACAAACCCATATAATTTCAAATTCTCTGGGATCATCCAACAACTTTAATGGATCTCAGATAAAGATGAGCATGTTATTATTAAAAACTATAAACCTGAATATAAGACCAAATTAACAATTTTTTTATAGAAATATAAGGTGTTGAAAATATTATTTCAAATTTTAAATATCAAGGAAGTACCAGGTCCAGATTTTACCAGTAATAATATGATCAAACGTGTAGGTACACCTTTAATTCCGATTTTATAGCAAAGATTCAACAAATGTGTTGAATTAGGTCACTATCTGGATGTATGGAAAGACTCTATTTATGAAGATTATACTAAAACCTAGCAAAATAAGCTATGAAACAAGCAAAATCTATAGACCTATACTATTGACATTTGTAATATATTTAGAACAAAAAAGGTTTTTAATAAAATCATAAAGAGAACAATCTATGAGTATAAGGCAACATGGGTCTTATTAAATTTAAATCAACGAATGGTATAATGGTAGATATGGAAAAAATATATATACTGAAACACAGACAGGAGAACTGGCTTCTTTGGCAGGCACGTTCGACAATGTATGTTGGCCAGCAATTATTAGAAGACTTGATTATTAGTAACATTCCCTCCAAATAGGTAAGAATCATACAATATTTCATTTAAACAGTGGAAGAAGGGCAAATTCCTCACATGAAAATACAAATATTACTAAAACCTGACAAAGAGATACCCTCAAGGCGGGTAAAATCGTATTTACCGCTGTTTCTGTATTAAAGTATCACAATAAGGTACAATACACAACTCCATTCCATCAGAGTCGGTAGTTCTATATTCCAATATAATTTGTAATAATAATAAGATGTGGGGGTAGCACCATAAAACAAAAGAATGAAATATGTATGAGAGGAAACAAGAAAATTTCTCCATATAAGTTATATACTAGATATTTATTCAAATAAATTAAAATTTGGGAACATTTCTATATTGACGAGATATGCTATTTACATAGTAATCTTGATAGAGGTGACCTGAAGTTACGAATTTGCCTTTATAAAGGGAAAAAAAACCTAGATCTCCATATATTCTAGCGAGACAAAATATAAGAACCCTATCATTCCTTTTAAGTTACTTAAAGCCCTTTAGGGCCCATGCGAAATCTAGGTTAGTTTCTATTTAAAAAAAAGGGGGCGCTAAGTCATAATGACAAATGGCTTACCTTTTCTCGAAAGTGCCGGCAAAGGTCTGGTCTCCCGACTGAAGACTGTCCTCTCACTGAGCGACTCCAATTCAATCTGCCTTTTGGCAAAGAAACCCTCTTTTATCCTTGTCTCTCTCCATTTTCATTCGCTGGCCGCGCCAAAGTTTCTATTGGTTGGCATTTTCATTCGTCGAAAGAAAACACCAATGAAAATGGCCAACGTCTCCAGTATACAATTTCACCGACGCCCCAGGCCTCTCCCATCAAAATAGAACATATCGTATTGCCAAAACAAAAAAATCAAAAGAGGGAAACAGCCACGGCACTAGTGTAAAATTTCATCAGACCCCAGGCCTCCTCCACATGGGCTGTAATACGATCCTCCCTTTTCTCGGGACGGTATATATAACGCCCCCCCCCCCCCCCCCCCCGTCTTAACTAAAAATCGACACAGGCCCCTTTCACTTGAACTGTAATATAACGCTTCCCTTTCTCGGGAAGGTTATTTATAAGGCTCAGTCTTTTAGAAATCTTCCTTCTCCATTTCTTCTGGTCACCTCTACCTAAATTTTAGATGAGGGGAATATATGTACATATGGAACAACAGCTTCCAGCGCGGATGTCTCTGGATGTCACTGGTGTCTTCTTCTCCACCAGGCATCAGCTTTCGGCATGGAAGTCTGGTGTCATCAAGTGTCTAGGTATCTGGGCAAAAAGGTGGTCTATAAGTCTATGTGGGAGGGAAGCCATGTATCCATTTGATGTTGATCATACATACACCTTCTGTTGGGGTATGGTTACAAAAACGTGCCCCAACAGGATGAATTAAAGAAAATCTACACGGGCAACCTAGAAGATAAGATCATTGATATTGGACTTGAACTTAAGAATATCAAGATGAAAAATAATGAATCCATAAACGAATATATGGCTAGAGCCAAAAATATTGCCTCTCAAAGTTCTTCACTCGGACACCAAATATCCCAAAGAGAACTAGCGTTTCATATTGTGCGAGGTATTCATCCAAGATTGGAAAAGATAGCTGTTGTACTGAGAACTAGAAGAGACTTAACTCTTGATGAAATTCGGCAGTCACTTAAAGAGGAAGAGAATCGAATGAATTCTAAGATGAATGGGAGTCATTCTGATGAAAATGAACAGGCTTACAGAAGTAAAGACAGAAGAAATCACTATCAACAGAATCGACAAAAGGAGTGTTTTGTTTGCCATAAAAAAGGACATTTAGCTAAAGATTGCTGGTTCAAAAATAAGCGAACTCAAGAACAACATGGGAAAAGAAATGCAAATTCAAATACGAACTATAACAAACAAAATTTCAGAAATAATGCGAATACCATCTCAAGCAAGCCTGCGGAACAAACTTTCAATACCAGCACAGATCGAGTTTTTGAAAACTCCTCAAATAATTATAGTCAGATACAAACCTGGTGTCTTGACTCAGGGTGTACTACGCACTTATCTCCACACTTGGACTGGATGGAAAATGTAATGCCTTATGAAAGTGAGATAAATTTGGCAGAAGAAGGTAAAGTTACACATGCTACAGCTAAAGGTGATATCAAGGTTTCTACTTGTACCGAAAATGGAATTGAGAATGTTCAAATTAAAGGAGTTCTGCATGTACCTAACTTAAGGTCTAATCTTTTATCAATATACGAATTAACTAACAAAGGAAACACTGTAATTTTCAATAGAGATGGAGCAAAGATTTACAATGAGCAGGATGATTTAATTGCAGAGGCTCAAATCCAGGATAGGATGTATGTAATGGAAACAACGTCCAGAGATGAATACTCGGAAAAGACGGAGAATGTCATGACCACAAAAGATGATTTCTCAAATGACAATATCAGCTTGTGGCATAGAAGACTGAATCATTTGAACGAAGCGTACATGAAAGAGATAATTCAATGGAATATGGTATTGGGGTTCAATGTTAAATTTAAGAACTTGCCAGAATGTGAAGCTTGTATAATGGGGAAATTGACTCGACAACCTTACCATCCCATTACCACCA
Organism: Cordylochernes scorpioides; assembly: GCA_030710605.1. NCBI lineage: Eukaryota > Metazoa > Arthropoda > Arachnida > Pseudoscorpiones > Chernetidae > Cordylochernes > Cordylochernes scorpioides. The sequence continues at coordinate 33,621,414 of CP092884.1, read as the reverse complement.
ACTGTACAACCAAACCCCTTGAATTGGTGCATATGGATTTGTGTGGTCCAATGCCATACCAATCTCTAGGTGGATCAAAATACTTTTTTGTTCTGGTTGATGACTTCAGCCGAAGAACCTTTGTCTACTTTCTCAAAAACAAAGATGAAACTTTGGGGAAGTTTGAAGAATTTAAGGCAAGAGTGGAAAATGAGCTAAACCTGAAAATAAAGGATGTGCGAACTGATAATGGCACAGAGTTCACTAATCACAGATTCAAGAATTTCTTAATTAAAAATGGAATACACCACCAACTCTCCACCACCTACTCGCCACAAAGTAACGGAGTTGCCGAAACCTAATTGAAACATCAAGGACATTATTGTTTGATTCAGGATTACCCATGGCTTTCTGGGCGGAGGCAGTCGCTACTGCATCATATGTCAAAAATTGTACTCCACATAGGTCAATCAAACTTGATACACCAATGGAGAAATGGAAAGGAAGGAAACCCTCCATTCGACATTTCAGAATATTCGGTTGTTTGGCGTTTTGGCCCATTACACAACAACATAGAAGTAAATTTATGCCTAAAAGTCGAAAAGGTATTTTTGTAGGCTATTCTCTGAAAAGAAAGGCTTGTCGAGTGTATGACATAATCACTAAGAAAATAGAAGAAGATCAGTAAAATTTGTCGAAAATGAGAAAGGAATTGATTATGCAAAAATCTTCAAGAAGACACAAATTACGACCATTTTTCATATAAAAAGGAAGAGGAGGATGATATTGAAATCGACCATCGGACGCGTCCAGAAACCTCAGAACTAAATGAAGAAACGATTCCCACGCTAGACGAACTTAACGAGGAAAGAATTGTAAGGTCAGGTCGCAAAAAGGGAGATACACAAAAAGTTTTAGAGCAAAACTGAGAGAAAAAGAAAAGAAATTGCTTGAACAAGGCGTTCGACGTTCGCAAAGAATAAAAGAAAGAAATAACGTGAATTTTATATTAGAACCAGAAGAACGTATTCCCGAAAATTATGAGGAGGCGATTAACTGCGAGAATAAATATGAATGGCTCGAAGCAATGAAAGAAGAACTTTACTCTATTAACAAGCATAAAGTATGGACTCTCGTTCAAAGAGAAAAGAATATGAAGATCATAAACTGCAAATGGATCTTTAGCATAAAGAGTACGCCTGGTGAAGGTGTTTATAGAAGAAAAGCTAAATTAGTTGCTATTGGTTGTAATAAAAAATATGGCGTAGAATATGAGGAATCTTTTTCACCAGTGATCAGAAAAGAAAGTCTTCGTGCAATTGTAGCCCTAGCAGCTCAGTTGAATTTGGTTATAACATCATATGATGTGAAGACCGCCTACCTTTACAGAGAATTGAAAGAAACTATTTTTATGAAACAGCCGGAAGGATTTGTTGAAAAAGGTGAAGAAGACAAAGTTTGCAAATTGTTAAAAAGTATATATGGACTTCCACAATCGGGACATTGTTGGAATAAAAAGATCACACACACACAACGAGATACTGATACAACTGGGAATGGAAAGATCGCAATATGATCCATGTGTGTACACTTTTAGAAAAGGAAAGGAATATGGAATATTGGGTTTATACGTGGATGATCTAATAATAGCTGGATTTAATGAAAAACTAGCATCAGAGATAGGAAAATTTGTTGCTTTAAAATAAAAAGGGGAGAATGAACCTTTCATTGGTATAGAGATAAGGAAAACAGAATACGGTTTTGATCTATCACAAGCCCATTATATCGATAAAATCTTGAAGAAATTTGCACTCGAGGAATTTAACATTGTACAAACTCCGGGAGATCGAGACCAAAGTTTTGATGAATGTCAAGACTCCAAACCACAGTAGACAGGACATTATATCAAGAGATGATCGGATCCCTGATGTATTTGGCAACTGGAACTCGTCCAGATATTTCTTTTAATGTGAGCAATTTATCCCGATTTTGCAATGATGCAAGAGAAGTACATTTAACAAGAGTTAAGAGAATATATAGATACCTGAAGGGCACCAGAGATAAAATGTTAAGATACAAGCCATCAGAAAATAGCATTCTTGTCAGCACAGATGCAAGCTGGTGTTCAACAAGTGACGCAAAGTCTTATTCCGGATACACAGTTAAACTGGGAAACAACCTGATCAGTTGGAGAAGCAAGAAACAAAGTTTGGTGGCTCTGTCTACATGCGAAGCCGAACTGATTTCGATATGCGAAGGGATGTGCGAAGTAAAATGGATTAAAGGACTTTTAGAAGAACTATGTAAGGATGCGAACTTTCCTACAACGCTTAAAACAGATAGTCAATCTGCTATCAAGTGGATTAAATCTGAAAAAATAACTTCCAGGACGAAACATATAAACCGAAAATTGTATTTTGTAAAAGATGCTGTGGTAGAAGGAACAATCGACCTTGAATTTGTTAGGAGTGACGAAATGGAAGCGGACCTATTAACAAAGAGTCGTCCCAAGGAGAAACTTAAAAAGTGTATAAACTCTCTCGGACTTGTTTGATAGAAGCTTCCACACAGGGGAGGGATTGTCGTATTTTATTTTTGAATACTCTGTGTGAAAGCTAGATTTGGAATAGGAACTAACCTATAAGTTTTGGTTTGGCTTTCCGTGTTTGTTTTCTTCTTGTCTTGCTAAATGCAATAAATAATTCTTTTGTTGCTTTAAAGAGAGTTGTAATTATTTAAAATACTACAATATGTTTGCCTAATATTTCCATGTGCTCTTTTATTTTTTTACAGAAAAATATTTACATGCCAGTATTTTGGATTAATTTTTTTTATAAACCTATTTTTTCTTATTCTTACTGAGAAGATGGGCATTGTAGTCAAGATCCATCGCAGTCACTCACTCTGGCAATTTCATGGGTTAATGCACTGGGGGTTGGGTGGAAAAGCTGCCATCTATTTAAACTATATTGATTCTGAAATGCCAAATGGATTTTTAAAAAATAATTAAATCAAATACCTAAACACTAATATAATACAAATTTTGCCATCACACACTTTTTGCCTGTGGTTTATGTGTTACTTCTGTATTGCTATTCTATGGCACTTCTATTATTTATTATTCATGTACTTTCAGTATGAAGGAAATTGCACTTGGGGGAACTCTGGGCGAAACCAGGTCAGGGTCATTCGTCTAGCTAGTATTACATACTAGCCGAATGACCCAGCAACGCCCGTGTTTTACCGATTGAATGTTTTGATTCAAATACTATTTTGTTACACAATTATAAATTGTGGTCATGTGGCCTAGTGGTCATGGCATCTGCCCGGTAAGCGGAAGGTCGTGGGTTCGATTCCCATCCCTTGACACTTTTTTATTTTATCCATTCTGACCAAAATCTATCCGTGAACTTCACACAGACAGAATAAGGCAATTATATAAGTAGATGTGAAAAATAAAGAAATATTGGTCGTAGAGGTACAGTCTGAACCACACTGAAGTTGGCCAACAGCCCAAAACGCGTTGTGGTAGACTTTTCTTGATTTATCAAGTAAATGAGTTGGCCAAATATCAGAGGATAGGCTAAATCAAAGTTTAATTGATTTCTGTCCCACTAGATGGTGTTCTGCCATCTAAAAGTTCATGTGAACGTGGTAAGGATATGCCTTTTTTCATGTCAAAATAGATGTCCATACCAGCTTTGACAAACTGAGAAGCGTCTACCTCTGTCAGTAGCTTTAGGCCCGACCACCATGCTCTCTTCAAGGATTCAGGCAGATCCCCGCCAAGCTTGGATTCGAGGAAGACTCGATGTATTTATACCTTTCCGAAGCCCTTGACGATCTCGCAGGGCACGCTAGGTGCTCATGCAGCGAAGGGTTGTTGGTGTTTATGGTCTCGAGACTAGAACGCAGGAACCAGGGAGGAATGTTTCCGATCTTAGGAGAAGCTTAACTGAAAAGCTCCTCAACTCTCTCTATGATTGGCGCTGATCGAGCGGAGATGGATGGCGTAGGATGTTGAAGGGGGTCCCCCACTTGGAGAAGGATGGCACGTGGTCCGAATAGCGGTATTTGGGGATCCAGTAACGGTGACGCGTCCGAAGAGTCTTGATGGTACATAACGGGCAGCGTCTACCAGGCTTCTCTAGCTGGCAATCCTCGTAGGCAGGTGCGCGGCATCGAAACTGGTGGCGGTGTCGAAGGACGAGCAGTCCAGTCTAGCAATTCCGCGAAACTCCAACGGCTCCAGACCTAAAGTCGCCTGAGGACTCCTCGGAGATGTTGAAGTCGTGAGGATCCACGCATATTCCCTGATGGCTTCCTCTGCGATGACCTGCAGTTGGAGATTCAGTTCTTCAGGAGTGGGGGGCAGGTGGCAGTTTATTACCCGGGTTTCGAGAGCCTGGATGTGGATGCTGGCGATGGCGATGCCAGAGGAAAGTGACTCCAGGGCTAAGACCTCTGCAGGGCGGGATTCCCTGGTAATCGACCTGGGCGCTGTAGCCGAGGCAGAGATCCCAGACATTGTTGAGAGCCAGCACGTTTGTCTCTTTCACAAATGCGACATCAAATGCATATTTTATAACGACGTCGCATATCTCCACACTCCTTGCGCGAACGGCAATGTCGCTTGAGCTGCAGCCCTGGGGATGATGAGCCGCTTGTAAGGTTAGCAGTTTTTATCCTCTACACGGGGACGAGCTTCCCAATGTGGTTGTTCAAGCAGTCCCGCTGAGAGAGATTCGGGACAGGGATCAATCAATTATGATGTCTTTAAAGTAGATTGCCTGCACAATCCTTTCCCTCTCTAAAAACCGTTGGCTCAGCATTCTTGAATAAAGCGTCAGGGAGCTGCTAAAAGACTGCTTCCAACTGCAGTAAGACCTTTTACTTTTCCCCCGTTGTGGTCGTGATGGTTCCTCCTCTTGAGCGCCCTAAGTAGATTGCTCCTTCTGTATGTCTGTCGGGACAGTCTAGCCAGGGGATGGGGAAGTGGGGGGCTTATTTTTGGTCCTTTTTGTTGTATCTTTTATACGGGTTCATTTACCTTTAGCTTTATATATATTTAATATAGTTACAGCCTTTATGTATATAGACAATTAATATACCGCCGTGCTAGAACAATTATATATTTATTATGCGGCGTTGTTTACATACTGTGTTGCCAGATCTTTTGTAGCACAGTTTATAACTATATACAACATGTTCCCCTTTTAATTAAAGTCCGGGGTCGAATCTTTTCGGAGGCTTTACCACACGTCCACTTCTAGTGGTGTAGGCAGTGCCTCCTTCATTGTAGTTTCCTATGGGAGTTGAAGTGGAAGGGGCCAACTCTTCAGGACTGAGGTTCAGGCGGGGAAATTCTCCTGGTTCCCTTTGACCACTGGACTCCGATGATGTCGAGGGGGCTGGATCCAATTGGGGCGATGACTGGCTGCTCCTTCTCTGTCCAACAGGATAACTTCTGGGCCGTAGGTGAACTCTGTTCCGTTTTAACATTCGGCCCTCGTTGTTCTGAATGATGTATGATCGAGGCTGGTTGGCTTCTCCAATGATGGTAGCTGGTCTCCAGGCATTGCTAGTTTTGGCATTTACCTGTTCACCAGAACTCATTTTAGGAAGTATTTTGGCATTTCGGTCATAATATTCTTTCATCTTATATTGATTTTCCCTCTTCTGCTGTAGAATGTTTTCCGTGCTAATGAAAGCAGGTTTTAGCTTTGTGGTTTTCATTGGGATCAAGGTTCTCAAGTTTCTTCCCATTAGCATCTGAGCTGGGGACGGTAGATTATTTGACGGAGTTGTTCTCAGGGCTATTAAACACATATAAGGATCAGTGTTGTCTTGACGGCATTTCTTAAGTTGCTTCTTTACTGTTTGCACCATCCTCTCCACTAATCCGTTTGATTTTGGGTATCCTGGGCTAGAGGTTTTATGTTCTATGTCCCATTCATTTGTAAAATTAGTAAAGTCTTGTGATGTAAATGGTGGTCCATTATCAGTGATGATGATCTCTGGAATCCCATGTCTTGCGAAGGTAGATTTCAAAACTGGTAGAATCTCTTTTGCTGAAGTTGATGCTACCTTGATGACTTCAGGAAAGCTGCTGTAGTAGTCTACTATTATTATGAATACAGATTGGTCTAGATAGAAGAAATCAATAGCTACTTTTTGCCAAGGGTAGTCTGCTATTTCGTGAGGTATAAGTGGTTCTTTCCTTTGCGAAGGTTGTGATTCTTGACAAATTCTACACTTATAAACCATCTCTTCTATTTCTCTATCCAGTCCCGGCCAATAAATAGCTTCATGTGCTCTGTTTTTACAAGCAGAGATCCCTTGATGAGACATGTGTAGTGTTTGCAAGATGCTTTCCCTTTGGACTTTAGGGATGACAAGTCTTTGTCCTCTACAAATCAGGTCTTTCCATATATATAGTTCTTCTTTACAATGCCAGTAGGGCTTAACAGCATAGTCCACACTTTTCTTATGAATAGGCCACCCATTCAGTATATGATCCCTTAATTTTATCATTTCTTCATCTGACTCCATATCTCTGAGAATTTCCTGGTATCTTTTAGTGGTCACCTTCAGATTTAGAGTCATAATGGTGTTCTGGAGATCCAGATCTGAGGTGTCGATGGTTTCCTCTGAAATTGAATCTCTAGATAGAGTGTCTGCGGTGTGAATCACTTTTCCTGGTACATATTCTAAATTAAAATCATATCGCATCAATTTCAAGACCAGTCTTTCAAGTCTTGGAGATAATTCCTCTAGTGGCTTTTTTAGTATAGCCAACAAGGGTTTATGATCCGTCTGGGCTGTGAACTTTCTTCCATACAAATGATAGTTAAATCTTTGGCATCCATACCAGAGAGCTAAGAGCTCCTTTTCAATCTGGGCATATTTTTTCTGAGTGTTATTCAAGGATGCGGATGCAAAAGCGATGGGTCTTCCCTCTTGCATCAAGACAGCCCCAAGCCCATGTTGACTAGCGTCCACTGAAAGTGTTACCTTCCGATGGGGGTCAAAGAGGCCAAGAACTGGAGGATTTGATACCAAATTTTTCAGCTCAATGAATTCTTTTTCTATAGCCTCATTCCATGTCCACAGGGTATTCTTTTTTAGGAGTTGTCTTAACAAGACAGTTTTATCTGCCAGATTATGCATGAATTTAGCTAGATAGTTCACAGTTCCCAAAAATCTTTGAAGAGATGTCTTGTCCATTGGTCTTTTTATTTTTTGTATTGCTTCTAATTTAGATGGATCTGCAGAGATGCCATTCTTGGATATCTCATGTCCAATGAACTTAACTTTTTCTTGGGCCAGTTGCATTTTATTGAATTCAACTTTAAATTATTTTTTCTAGCAATTTCCAAAACCGTAATCAGTCTACTATTGTGCTCCGTGAGGGAGTTTCCGTATATTATTATATCATCCATGTATACTTTTACTCCTTCAATTCCTGTAAACATACTTTGCATTTTTTTATAGAAAACTTCTGGAGCGCTGCAAATACCAAAAGGTAACCGATGGAATCTGTAATACCCATAAGGTGTAGCCATTGTTAAAAGGCTAGATGACTTTTCGTCTAACTTGATTTGCCAAAAGGCTGACTTAGCATCAAGTACTGTATAGATGGGTGATTTTGTGATATCAGCAATGATGCCTTCAGGGGCAGGAAGTTGACGATATTCCATTTTAATCCATGGATTTAGCTCTCTAGGGTCCATACAGATACGAACCTTTCCATTTGGTTTCTTAATGATTACCATCGGGTGTGCCCACTCTGCTGGTTGGTCTACCTTTGAGATGATCTTTTGTTCCTCCATCGATTTTAGCTCCATCTCAACTGGTTTTTTCAGTGCAAACGGAATTCGGCGAGCTAACTGAATTCTTGGATGTGCATTTTCTCTCAGGATCACAGAATGCTCTCCAGGGAGTGTTCCGATCTCATCAAAGACATCTCTGTAGGACTCTATTATCTTTGTAGGTGAAGCATCCATCTTTGTCCTAGTATGGTCCTGTTCCAACGACTCTACTTTTAATATCAGCTCTAATTTTTTACACGCTGCCAATCCCAAAATTGGTGGAGCTGGCAAATCCACGACTAGAAATTCAAGGATTTCAGATTTTTTCCCAGAGGTACATGAAGCCTTGCATTTGCCCCTTATTGGTACTTTTTCTCCTGTATATGAATAAACCGCAATCCCAGTTGGATATATGCAGGGTTTATTTTGCCAATTTTTAATGGTATCCAATGGCAGGATGTTCACCTGTGCTCCTGTGTCTAATTTAAAATTAACTGAATTATTCTCCACCAAGATTATTTTAGTCCACTCTAGACCAGTAATGCTATCTAGGGATAGGTATTGAAGACACATTTCTTCTTCCTCTTCCGCTCTTCCCTCCAACATATGCACTCTGTTCCTACACATTTTAGCAAAATGGTTTGGTTTTTTACATGAATTGCATATTTTACCATATGCAAAACATTTACCATATGGATGTCTGGAACCACAATTTTGGCAAACCTTTGCATTAGGATGTTCCTCAGATACATTAGGTTTTCTACCAACTGGATATTTGAAATTCTTTTTATATTGCTTTTTATATTTTATAGAATGTAAATCAACATCTTCTCTAGTTATATTTTTTACTTGTTGTCTAGAAGTTTCAGTAGCTCTTCCCAAGTCTATGGCTTTAGCTAAAGAAAGATCAGGATCTTGTAGCATCCTTTCTTTTAAAGCTTTGTCTTTAATTCCAATTATAATTCTATCTCTGACCAAGGAATCTGCAAGCTCTCCAAATTCGCAGTCCATGCTTTTATTTTTCAATTCAGTTACATAGTCATCAAAATTCTGATTCTCCCCTTGTTCCGTTGTAAAAAACTGGTACCTCTTATAGGTTGTGTTTTTATATGGTTTAAAGTGTCCATCAAACAGTTCAAGTATATCCGGAACAGTCGGAGAGGCATCAGTTTCTTGTATTTTAAATGTAGAGTATATATCTAGGGCTAACTCACCAATATTATAGAGTAGAATAGCCCTTTGTCTTGGAATAGATTTTTTATCTATTTCTGTGGCTATGTAAAACATTTGGAATCTCTTTTTCCATTTACCCCATGCTTCTGATGGGTTTGTTCCAGGCACAAATGGCTGCAAACTATTCCCGGTACTCGAGGCCATTTTTCAACGTGTTAGGCTTAATTGATATTTGAAATTTTACTTATCTTTCAAAATCCCGGCGCTGCCACCATGTTGTATCTTTTATACGGGTTCATTTACCTTTAGCTTTATATATATTTAATATAGTTACAGCCTTTATGTATATAGACAATTAATATACCGCCGTGCTAGAACAATTATATATTTATTATGCGGCGTTGTTTACATACTGTGTTGCCAGATCTTTTGTAGCACAGTTTATAACTATATACAACACTTTTCTCTTTTATAGGGAATGGGAGTTTGGCAGCCTGTGTTGTCTGGGCGGAACCGGCACACAGTGATGGTTGGACTGAGGAACCTGTGCGGGAGCGGTGGGGAAGAAGCACTGAGCTCGCCGCACAGCTGAGTGAGAGAGAGAGAGAGAGGTTTTTAAAAAGAAAATATATAAAATGACAGAGATTTTTTTAAAATGTGTCTAATATTATAATTTTCAACAAATTGATTTTTTGTTATTGGAAATTACGATCTTGTTATTAAATCAAAAATGGCTTGAATGTATAA